>PVHY01027671.1:0-16011 GCA_004024945.1 Uropsilus gracilis
CCTTCCCTTCCCTTCCCTTCCCTCTTCACACCTTTGAGAAGAACTTCCATGACCAACTTTGCTATTATTCCTTGTCATCTGAGCTCCAGACCTTCCATGGTTAAAGATTCTTAATTCCTAATTCAATAGTAAAATAATTTCTGTGATCATTATTGGTAACTTGTTTCAGCATCTAATAGCCTTCTCTTTGCCAAAGCTTCCTCATATTTACTCTGATATTTTCCTTTGTATGCTCCTACACCTCTTATTTTCTTACAGAATATTTATCAGAAGTCATGTGTGCTAAAGTTTCTGATAAAATGTTTTGTTGACAAAAGCAATATGAAAGCCTTAGGTATTTAGAGGACATTCATTTTATCAAGATAATTTCCCTTTCACTTTCTAAAACATAATCAGTTGTTTAATCTTTGAAGCATTTAGTATATAGCATTTAAAGTCATTCTCTTCTATATATTGCAAATACTTCTTTAGAACAACAGTGAATTTTTAATCGCAGGCACACACGCACCATATATAAATTTGTATTAAATTTGTATAGCTATATATATACAAACAAACATATATACATTTGTATTATGGCCCATGTTAATCTTTAATGTGTTTCTTACAACAGAAATATTAACGCAAATTAATTTTTCCACAGCTATTGGCATAGAGCATTAAAATGTTCAATTATTTACAGTTATGCAGACTGTTTAGGTGATTAGCAAGTGTGAATTTTTAATTATTAAGCAAAAGGTTTATTAAACTTGAAAGAAGTAGCCAGCTTGAATCATGCATTCCCTATCATTCTCATTAACTAGGCTATTAGATTGCAAAAAAAAAGAAGAATATTTGAATACCTATTTATTATCTAATTGCTAAAGAATCCTGATAAATTTAAGTTGCTGGCAAACTGAAAAAAATAAGATAAATTGAGAAGTAACTGGGTGATTGATTCATCAACTCTAGGGGGAAAAATAAAACATAAATGTGTCAAATCGTGTTATAGAGAACTGATGTTTTATGTAACTCCTTTTGAAGTAGAAATTAAATTTCCTTAAAAGGTTATATTAAGAAGGAGATGGGATGGAACCATGAACTAACACACCATTACTCTAATAAATCTGTGGGAAAATACATTTTGAAAACTTTTCTGAAGTACGGTATTAAATTGATTTATTCAGTCCTAAGCAGTGATTAAGGAATGTGCTTATCTACAAACCCGCTGCTTCTATTGATCCTCATGTCTTCTGATGAAAAGCTCATAATTCATTACATTCTTGAAGTTTAGAATTGTTAGAATTATTTATGATCCATCGTCCTGGTGCTGGAAGCTAAGCAGTTGCCATGATGATTTTGTACTAAGCTATGCACCTGGGCAGTTTCCCTGAGGTACCTGGGAGCCTGATGCATTCAGGGCCACCATGTATATCCTGTGGGAATATGGGTCCCATCATCATGGCTGAAAACTAAGAAATCCAAGAGGATGCTAAAGTTTTGTGATCTACTTTTCTGCTGGGGCCCTTATCATTTTCAGAGGTATAGATCTCATTGTACTGGAGACCTCAGGATACATTGTAAAATACCCTGAACTATTATAGTCCTTTGTAAATATCATCCTATATGTTTTATTCATATGGGACCCTGACAGCCATGTTTCTAAGCCTGCGTTAATAGCTATGCTCCAGCAATCACGCAAATTCTTATTATTAGTGGTAGGTAGCCTGGGTCTTAAATCAAAACCACAGCTCTTCTTCACCTAAGACTAGTATTGCATTTGAACTACCCTGGAAGGTGTTTTCACTATGCTGCTTCTGTCGAAGGGACGTTGGTCTCTTCTACTGCCAACAGAAAGAAACTACTTTGACTCTGTTTGTTCCTCTATCAACTAGTCCCAATGTCCTGCCAAGTCCAACTCCACATGCATCTGCACCTGCTCTTTCTCTTCTTATTACTGTGCTCAGTCACTCTCAGAGACAAGATGTCATTATATCTCATTTGAATAAGAGTAATCTCCTAAATGATTTCCCTACCTCATCTCTTCTTCAACCAGTCCTTCCTGATGCCAGATTAATCTTTTGTAAAGCACTTAGGACATTCAGTAGCTCAAAAAAATGTAATGACTCCTCTTTGACTCAAATTAAACTTTTCCCACTGGCTGTCCATGATTCTGGACAATTTGAACCAACTTCACCTTTCAACTATTATTCCACTACTTGGATGTTACCTTCTTTCCAACCAGACCAGCATTTTCCAGACATTGCATGTAATGGATATTATATCTGTGGGGGGGATGAGAGGCCTTTGAGTGAGCATTCTGTAATATATATTATATAAAATTAATATAAAAATAAAAATTATAAAATGCCATTGATAGTAATTATGTGTGGTATCTAGTAATAATATAAAGTAATAGTAATACTTTAATACTAGTAATACTTTCATACTAGTAATAGTATAAAGGCCTTTACAAATTTGTAATGAATAAGAATAATTATTTTTAAATTGAACTAAATGAAACACAAGAAATAATGCACTTCTTTCTCTATTGTTCAGTAACTTGTAGAGAATTTTCACAATGGTCTAGAAGCCACATAACTGCTATACCTCTCAAACACATACAGTGATTTTCTCACCTTAGGTGATAGGCTTCTGTATATTGGATGATTTTTGAGGGTAGAAATCATCTCACATTCTTCTTCCAATTGACCAAAACCATGTCTTTAAGAGATGCTAGATAACTTTCCAATCACAGCACCTGACTTATACCAGCTATAAACTTATTGAGTAAACTGGCACACACACTATATCCTCCTTAAGGGTATCTTACTAAGAGCAATCCTCTAGTTATTCAGTGTCGAATAGTTTTGGTTCAAACTTTGGAATCTTCACTGGCTGTGACTTAAAAACCGGACTCAGGGAACAACAAATTCCTGTCCTAAATGCCTACTTCATGCCACAAAAATCATTATTTTGAAATTCATATCATTTATACTACTTAGAAATTTATAATAAGAAAGCATATTGTCAAACCATTTGGAGATATAAGTATATACACATATATGTGTTTATATGTAAAAATATATGTATATGTGTGTATTTGTATTTATGTATATGTGTGCATTATATATATTATATTATATATATCTGTAACTATATATATATATTAGATATAGAAATGTTATATATTTATATCTATTTATATGCCAATACTTATATTTGAAATTATTTCTACCCTAGAAAATGAGAATTGTTGTGGATTGAGGATCAACAAACTTTTTCTGTCAAGGGTCATATTGTGTACATTTTAGGCTTTACCAGCTGTGCATTTTTGTTGTTTCCAATCACTTTACCTTGGCTGTTGTAGGGTTTTTGTTTGTTTGTTTGTTTGTTTGTTTTTTTTGAGATTAGGTCTCGCTATTTTTGCCTGTGGAACCGCAGGCTCTTGCTGCCTGGGGTACCACAGACTCAAGCAACCCCCAGCCTCAGCTTCCCAGGTAGCTGGGATTACAGGCGCGTGCCACCACGCCCAGCTATTTTTTTGGAACTAGGTATCGCTACAGGTCCCAGGTGGGACTCGAACCGCGATCCCTAGCCCCGGCTACTTCATAGGCTGAAGTTTACAGGCACAAGCCAACCATGCCCAGCCTGGCTGTTGTAAAGTTAAACGTTTAACCTTGGCTGTTGTGAAGTTAAAGAAATTATGGGCAATAAGTAAACACACAAGCAAAGCTTTGTCCTGATGAAACTTTATTTCATATACTGAAATTTGAACTTCACATATTTTTTCAACCTGTAAAACATACATCTTCTTTTGAATGTTATTCAACCATCTATAAATCTAAGGTTCATATTTATGGATCCAACAAAAGTATCATGAAACCAGATGCATCTCATGGGTCATGGTTTGCTAATGCCAGTAATAGATGCAGTTCTAGCTCATTGATGTCAATATAAAGAGCTTAAATAAGATTTCTGTTTGTTTCAGAATAATTAACTTTAAATGAGGGGATTATCCTTATTCTTAGATAACAAGATTCTAACTGGCATTTTTCTCTAGCTGAAGCTGGTTCTAAAGTATTAGAGTTTTTTAAGTATAAGAACTCAATTCAGGAATCATTTATGGGATTGAGAGGGGGGAGAATTGATTTTCTTCTTTTGAATCAGTATTTCTTTTTGTATACCTGGGAATTAGGTACAGTTGGAGATTTGGGAAGACTAACTTAGACTGTGGAGGAAAACTTTGCCTTTAAGTTATTCCTTAGATTTAGTTGTTCTATGTTTGATATTCAGTTTCTCAAAGGATTTGAGAATCCATCTCCAAAAAAATACAATTACTATGTAGGTTTTAAAATTTACCTCAGACAGAAAAGACCTGGACAATAGTCTCTAGTATGTTTTCTCAGAAAGAAGCATGTGGCAGAATTTCCCTTTCTAATCTGTTAAAGGTATGTACTCATTGAAAGATATATTTCAAGAAGAAGCTCATCTTTTTATATATCCTTCTCCTGAAAATGTTTTCCTTGGGGTTTTCTGTTCCATCCTTGGTGAGCAGATTTAATTCACCATTGAAATATTAATTGTAGTCACCAGTGAAAGGATAAATTCTCATGCCTTAAGGATATCTGTAAAAATACATGAACAAAATATGAACCTCATTCCATTCCTATATATTTTTGCTCTTATTGCTTTCAAATTCTAAGTGAAAGAAGTCATTCTCTGTAGATTATAGTTTTGGTTTTAACAATTTTCTGTTATTAAATGCTTAAATCCTTGGGCTATTTAGGAACTTGCATGAGCTCATATGGTAAAGTATATATATTTAATAAAACAAGCAAGGTGTTGCCTAGGAAAATGAAACTAACTCATTCATATTTTCTGAAGTGTCACTTGCACTCGATCTTCCCTTGTCATCATAATCCTGCTTGAAATCTTTTTCTTTGTCTGCAGTCTAGCATACGTGGCAGGCATCCTTAGATTTTCATCCCTTCAAACACTTCGAATCCAGTTTCTTAGTCATCATAAAGATCCAAATGGCCAGACTGGGGAGCATCCCTTTTCCTATAGCTCCTTTAGATAGTTGCTACTACTCATTTCCTATATTTGAATAGTAATATGTACTTTAAAACCTATTTGGGTGTGTATACAGTATGTAAAATAAAGTCACTAAGCACTTGGCATGGGTAGTTATTTTGCAGACTCTGAATAATGCTAGAAATGATTACAAGGAAAGCTTTGCTTATAAAGACTCTGTAATTTGGTGATCAGATAGGGAAGGAAAGAGGTTGTGCCTTGGTCTAAAATTGTCAGTTTGGTTTCTATGTTCAGACAGTTAATAAGTCTGTAATCTTGGGGAGATTACTTTTCCATATCTCTGCTTCATCTGGAGATTGATGTAAACAACATATATTGTGCTCTGAGAAATAAGATCATAGATGAAATGTGCTCATTGGTGCAGTTATCATAGTTAGCCCTGAAAGATTAAACCTTTTTCTTTATTATTTTTATAACTATTATTGTTGTCAGCAAAGATCAGTTAAAAGGGGGAGAGCTGACCTCTACTTGCAGCTTTGAGTATGAAGCAATTGGGAAACTTTTTGGAAGAGGTGCCACCTTGGGTGGTTTCTAATCTCTGGGTCCTGGTGTTGCTTAATGAGTCTCCTGTGGCCATATACTGCACAGAGAGAAGCTCACCTCTCTCCCACAAGGTAATGGGCATAGTCTCTCTGTGTTCATATGCCCATTTCTCTACTAGATGCTAAAATGCTTTCCTAAGCTTCCCATGTAGATATTTGGAATGCAAGATTGAAAAGAAAATGTCAAAATACATTGGTAAAGAAGCTTCTTTAGTCTTATTTAAAGATGAATACTTTTCAGAAATTTTAGTTTCTTGTGAAGAGAAGAGACACAAGGTATAGTTTCTGATAACAGATAGAATGCTGATCAGAACAGATCTTACTGGCTATCACTGTGCAGCTTGCCCAAAAGAAAATTGTAGAAATCAAATATTCACAGATGCATTTTTCCATTCAGGACACACCTCTCCGCCAGACACAAGGTCCTCTGGTATCCATGGATGACAGGGATCTGCTGGGTAATTGAGTATCTTTGATTTCTCATTCATATTGGCAAATGTTATTTTTGTCTTGTGAGAATGACAGAAGGATACTACCCACTGGGAGAGGTGAGATGAGTCTAAATGAAACCTATAATTCATATGATTTTAACCACTGCAAATGAAAGAATCTGATTTGCCAGGAAATCTAATAATAGGCCAGAGGATGGAGGGAAAATAGCAATCAGGGATTAGTCAAACCTTTTTGACACTTATGGAGAAAAATCTGGGTTTCTTTTATTTCAGCTCAGAACCATGCAGAGAAGTTAGCATTCCCACTCCATCTGTAATGCCCACCACAATTTCTCAGACACACATTTGCACAGATACAGTTCTTATTTCTGAAAGCTTATTGTGTTCATTGTGACACATTTGCCGCCTATTCTCCACTTTGTCTTTGATTCAAATTTTCTTTCTTAAACTTGATTAGCTATTACTGTATTACTGTGTGACTCTCTCTTGTGTTTTGGAAGACAATGACCTTATCTATAAAACACAGGTGGGTAAGATCCCTTTCAAACTAACATCCTGTGTTTCTTTTATCACTTTCAAAGAGTACTGGACATTGATTTCATGTCTATACTAGAAACCATCTAATGCAAGAAAAGTTTGAACGTTAACTTTATGCCTAAATTTAAATATTTTTAAATGATAGAACAGCTAGTACAAATACATACAATTTTCAAGATAATAATGATTGGAAGTTGTTTTGTGCAATGCAGTGGAAAATATTTTTGGAGGACTAATTTTAAGTAATTAATTTTAATATTAAATATTAATATTTTCTTTACTAATGATTTATAAAATGTAATGAGTAAAATTCTATTCCACCTTTTAATGATCTCTTTGAAAATTAGATGGAAATCTGCTGTTGTTTTAACTCACAGGATAGCTCTTCATGTTTGATAAATTCTGTTTTTATTTATATATTTATTGTCATTCTGTTATTCATCTCACTCTACGCTTATTTAGGAAATTGTATTGTTGAATTTTGACTTTGTTCTTCAAATTTCTATGGCAGTTCTCCTGGCTAGCCCACAAATGAGTTCATGTTCTCCAAAACTTTTCACAAAAATAATCTTTCAAAGTGTACTAATTTTGGTATATAAAACTGCAAGATTGCTTTTTATGTTGTTCTTTTGCTAGGAGCTTAAAATGTTTAAGGTCAAAATTAATACAAACTGTGATCATTGGTTTTGTCAGGTAAAATTTTCCCCTATAATTTCCACTATTAATTTCTCTAACAAAAATTGATATTTAAAAACCAATTAAGATAGTTTTAGGCTACCACAGTTGTTTAAAATGCAATACTATTGAAGAAATACATCACTGAGTTACTAATATATGACAGGTGATATTTTAGGTGGACAATGTTGTATCTGCTTCCCATGTGAGATTATGTTTTCTTGTAGAAGGCATTGTTATCTGTTCAGAGAAAATAATAATAATAATAATAATAATAATAATAATAATAATGAGATAAAGGAAGTTTAAGCACTGTTCACAATATGAAGTCATTAGTTACTTTGATAAGAGTGGAAATCATGGCAAATTATAATTATAATGTAGGGGTTCCCAAAACGCATGGGTTGTCTCTCAACATCTTTGATCTCAACTATGGGAATGTGCGCATTTCTTAAATTTGAAAGCTATCATATCTATTGGGAGTGAACACCATTCTTTGGTAATCTCAAAATTACCTCTACTTTGTCTTTCCTATGATGGATGATTCATTTATTGAACAAAAGCATGTGAGCCAATTAAGTTTAGGACCCCAAGGAAAGGACAGTTATGGTAATGCTCCTGGTATACTTTTAATGGTAGGAATGAAGACAAACTTTTTATGCTTTCTTGGGGCAGAGTTGTCACCTGATTAGTAAACTGCAAGGGAACAGTCTCTCCTGCTCTTCACTTTCTTATGGGATTACTTTGCTAATCCCATTTGCCAATTTATCTTGACCCCAGGAAGATTCTGCTTTCCCCTACATTATAATATCATCATCCACTAGTTGCTAGGAAATAACTAAAACTCTGCATCTCTCCCTTGTTACACAAATTTGATTAAGTTTCACTTTGTATAATTTTTTAAACAAGCACCACTGTTGGCTTTTAAATACTGGCATAAAATTATGTTTTTATGTTTGATTAATTGCTTTCTAAAACCCTCTCCCTTACTGCCTCTAGAAACAAGGAAAATAATTGCTGCTCTTGAGTCTATATAGACTCAAAGTGTTTTAGAAAATACATAAGGCTTTTTATTGCTGCTAATGTGATGAAAAGATAGTGGAGAAAGGCATTTGAGACTTCTAAAGAAGACACTTAAAAGGTTATTTCTAGACAAGCCACTATTGAAAATCTGATTGACAGAGCTTTTGTTGACTTTAAGATTATACCTTGGAATGAACTGAGGCACCCTCATCACTTGTCCTAAAATTGAGTTACACAATTTTTCAACTTTACCAAAAAAAGCCTAGGAAACCTATTTTATATCAGGGTATATGGGGCAAGACACACTTGTTGAGCTACAAATTTACATCCTGTATTTTGAAGAGAGACATCTTCATTATAATCTTAGGTTGATTGTGGTGCTTTGGCTTCTTCCTTGAAGCATTTAGTTGCTTCATACCTACATGGAAAAGTGGACAGACAGGTGTGCTTATGTCATTGGGTCAGTGTGGATGCTGAGCTTGCTTGGGTCAGTACCATGAAGACCTGGAAGGGACACCTTTGCAAACTTCCAGTAGGGCCTGGATGTATAGTGAGCTTACAGTTCTTGCACTTCAGTTTAACATTATAGATTTCTGTGAAAAAACCATCATGAACATGTGAATGTTTGTGTCAGGGAATTTATTTGATTCTCCTTTTCATCTGTCCCTGCTTTCCCAATTCCTCCTCCATACTTCTGTAAAGCCACCAGTTGCCTTTGGGTTCTCAATTATCTGACTTAGTTCTTGGCTTGTATGCACATTATATGAAAAAGGGGAGCAGACCTTTGCAAACTTATCTCACTAACTGACCATGATAGAAGTTGGCCCTGAATTAGTGAAGTAATAAAATATTTCAAAGAAAGATTAACGACATAGTCAGAGCCTGATTTTATATTTTTGTTTTGCTATATACAGTAGTCCCACAAAAAAACACAATTTCAACTGTTTAAATAAAAATAGAGTAACTCATTTGTTAATTTGAATAGAAGATATTGGCTAATGAAAAGTATGGGATCATCAAGCAGCTACATAATCTCCTTTTTTGAGAGGAGAATAATTATTTTAATAAAAGGAGAAAATTCCTTGACATTATTCTTAACTGAAAAAATAAATGCCTCCTAAAGTATAAAGAAAACAATTTTATTAGAGTGACATAATTTTAGTGGAGTTATACTGTCAAAAACTCAGTAAAGAGCTAATGAGAATTTTATTTTTTGTAAGTTGAAAGAAATACCTGAAGTTTAAAAGAAAATTTTCATGATGCAAAATACTGCATATATACATGCAGGTAGTGTAAGTAGTAGGTAGTGTCTTCATCTATATCTATGCCAAATGTCTATCTACAAAAACATTAAAGTGTTTTTGTAATAAAAAAAGTGAGACTGAGAGTAGTCAATCAACATAACTTGATTTTCATAGTTAACAGAATTAAAATGATATTTTAAAATTAATATTAGAACCCAAGTTTATAAAACTCCAAAAGTCCTTGTCTGCTGTGACTTCCTAAGACAAAAGTTCTAATGGAAAGTTTATCAGAATTTTCCAGATAATTAAAGCATTCACTGAAAAGAACAATATAACAAGTCACTTCCAGCAACAATGTAATGAGCCAAATAAAGGGTTGCCAAAATCATTGGTTACTCGAGAAGAAGGTTTGAAATGGCAAAGTAGAGAGGGATGTTTGGGATCTTTAGACAGGTAGATAACTTCAGTGTTTAAGCTGTTTAGTCAAGATTAAAATTCAATGAGTGTTTTGATATTCCTTAAAATTAAATACTTTTAATTGCTACCATTTCACTTTATTTCATTTCACATTATTAAGATAATAATATTAATTTAAAGAGAAAGATGTAAGCTGGTCAGGCATGAGTTGAAGTTATTGCATTTGGGGCAGAGAAGCCATCTCTAATATACCCCAGGAACAGATGGTAATAATAAAATCAGTCTTCTGAATTGTTGCATATAATTTCATATCAGAAATCATTACCATTCTGAGGGCAATAGGAAAGATATTTTGTAACTTTTGCATATTATACCTAAAGTCAGTTCTGTGATTTCGACTTCACTGTTCCACCTCACAAACAGTAATGGGTGATCTAAATTAAACTGCCTGTTTTGTTCACACTGTAGTAATGGCCTGGTTTGAGCACAGTTATAAACAAGTGGCTGCACAATAACTCCAAAATGTTTGATTAAAAAATCATGTACATTTTTACTGAAGATTTTCTTAAGGGGGCACCAAAGGGAAATTACACAACACAGCACCAAAAGCAAAATGGCCAGAAAATCCTCTTATCCAACACCACCCCATGGTTACACCCATCACAAAACACTTGCTCCTAAGGCAAAATCCACTTAGTCCCAGATCTGCACTGCCAGTTTCTACTCATCACACTCTTTAGCAATGGCAAATTCCTTACTGGTTGCAGCATTGCATAAAATAACCCCAGTTATCTATGTGTGTGGGGGGGAAGATCTTACACTGTATTTCTTTGAAATCTCATTTTTGTAATGGGCCTAGATCACCTGATCACACAATAGTTCACTTACGTTTCTTACATTCTAGACCTTCATTCCCTACTTTATTCAATTCATCTCTGATAATGAGCGGAAAAGACATATATATATATGTGTGTATATATATATATATATATATATATATATATATATATATATATATATATATATATATATATATATCCAGAACTCTAATACGGACAACCTAGTTCTCTTAATGTGATGTCTTCAGCAAGGAGAAGTGCCCTTAATGACCCAGATGGGAACTATATTTCAATCACATTCCCATTCTGAGCAGTAGAAGTTGAAGGTTGTATCTAAGTATGTGAACAATGATACATAATTGTAGGTATCTTGTGTGAAAACAAAACCATTGTACTCTGGAGCATGAATATAACACCTGTAAGCAGTTCCAATCTTAAGAAGCAGCGGTCATTATCCTGGCCAGACACTTAACAGAAGGTAACACTTTTTTTTTCTTCTTAAAACTTCAGCCAATCCTAGCTAGGACTTTAGAACAAGTTAGTAAAAATATCTATGAGGTTATTAATTTATCATGATTGATAATGTGTTAATTTCTGGAGATGATAGAGGACTCCCACCGGGCTCATAGTTGTGCACTGAAAACTTCTCAGTTGTTTGCATTCCTCTTCCTCTTTTTCACTTCTAAAATTTTGTTTGTTAGGGTGGGTGTTAGAATTGTCTTCCTTTTCTGAGTTAATAGAGAGAAAAGAAACTGAAACTATAGGGGATCCTAAATGTAAGAGAACCTTGAATGACTCCCAACTCCCTTCAAAGAAAACAAACATTGAAAGGTGTGAAATGGCTTATCCAGGGCCAACAAAGGGCAGAGATGCTATGTTTCCCTCTCTGTATCTCACATGGTTGCCTAGGATATGCCTAGTTTGTGATAGGTGCTTTGTTAATATTAACTTGGT
The DNA here is from genome assembly GCA_004024945.1 of Uropsilus gracilis. NCBI lineage: Eukaryota > Metazoa > Chordata > Mammalia > Eulipotyphla > Talpidae > Uropsilus > Uropsilus gracilis. Next base: position 11,760 of record PVHY01027671.1, read on the forward strand.
GAATTAAGTGATGAATGAATTTGTGAGTGATGTAGCTGGTGCCAGCACTCACTACACTATGCTCATCCAAACTCTAAGACTTTCTGAAAATACGTATTAGTTTGCTTTTACTATCCACTTGCATAGATGGAATGACTGCAAATTTTTTATGTCTGGTTTCTCTGGCTTAGCAAAATAATTTTGAGATCCATTCATTTTGTTTTATATCAGTTGTTTGCTCCTTATTGCTGCTGAAGAATAGTTATTGTATGATAATAATATAGTTTGTGTGTTCATTTTCCTCTAGCTAAATATTGGATCATTTCCAGATTTTAACCAGATCATGAATAATGATGCTGTGAAATTTAGTGTATAATTCTCCTGTACTCAAATATGTTCACTTCTCTTTTTTCACCCCTTTGACTCTTGCTCTCTCCCCACTCTCTGTTAACCTCAGAAATTTCACTTTACCAGTGTTTTCTAGTTTTAAGTATTTTGCTTTCTCAGGTTATCTGCTACATAATGTTTTGTCATTCAGTCTTGCCTGCTACACATAGCTCCTTCTATTTTCTTTCATCTTGTTGGAAATAGCAACATTTCCTCTTTCCTTATGACTGAATAATTTTTTATTATTGTAGCTAAAGCATGTTGTTCTGATCCAGGCCTCTATCATGGATACTGAGTTTGTTTCCATGTCCTAGCTAATGGAAGGAAAGCTACAATAAACACTGCAGAGCATATCATTCTTTTGACCTGATGTCTTCATGTGTTTTGGATAGATTCACAAGAGTAGGATTGTTGGGTTGCATGGTATTGTGTCGGATTGCATTGGGAGGGCACTGATAAAGAGACAGAGAGAGATTCCTGGAGCAGATTTGCAAAGGCAAGACACTGCAATGTAGCAGCAATTCTCTTGCAAATAGCAGAAATAGGTGGGAGTAGTTAATCAATTAACAAGGAGATGTAAAACAGGGTGGACAGGCTAGGGCAAATGTTTATGGGAAATATTAAGAGAGATATTGATTCAGGTAGGCTCAAGAACAATTAAGGATGGTGTATGTTAAAGCTAATCCTAGAAGCATTTCTTAGAGCCATCACCACACCACCATGAATGTAACCACACAGTCATGTCAATGGCTACCTAGCCATCCCAGGCCTGTGTTGCAATGTGGTCTATGGTCACAGGGTCATGATGTGGGGAGGTTCCACCTGTGTTGGGCAACACTTTACTTTGATTGCATGTTGACTTTTTTCTTAAGTTGTGTACTATGGAGAGATCATGACCTGTTATTTCTAGTTTCAGTTTCTTAATGTAAATTCAGATCAATTTTCAAAAGGCTATACCAAAAATTTTTGCCCTCCACAATAGTGATAAGGGTTTAATAACAAAGATCCACAAAGAACTCACACAACTAAACAAAAGCAAAATAAAAGGCCCAATCAAAAAATGGGGAGAAGAACTAAAAAGACACTTCTCCAAAGAGGAGGTACAAATGGCCAACAAACACATGAAAAATTGTTCATTATCACTAGCAATAAGGGAAATGCAAATCAAAACCACAATGAGATACTACCACCTTACACCAGTAAGAATGGCCCACATTCAAAGAACAAGTAATAACAAGTGCTGGCGAGGAGTGGAGAGAAAGGAACACTCTTACATTGCTGGTGGGAGTGTAAACTGGTCCAACCTCTATGGAAAGCTGTGTGGAGGACCCTCAAATTAATGAAAATTTGACCCAGCAATTGTTCTCTTGGGAATCTACCCAAAAGAGACCTCAATGTGGGTACAAAGGGACACCTTTGCCCGGATGTTTACCGCAGCACTATTTATAATTGCAAGGACATGGAAGAAAGCCAAGTGTCCCAAAACAGACGACTGGTTGAAAAAAATGTGGTATTTATACACAATGGAATACTACTCATCAATTAAGAATGACAAATTAGACGACTTCTTGACAACATGGTTGTACTTAGAAGAAATCATACGAGCAGAAACAAGTCAAAAAGAGAATGACAGAAGTCAAATGGTCTCAATAATATATGGGACATATTGAAGAAAAATAAATAAATAAATAAAAGCCATGAGGAAAAGACAAAACAGGCTGAGCACCAAACTGAAGCACACAACAATGGACAGAAGGAAAAGGGGGAGGGGGGAAGGGGGCGGCAAATCCCTGGGATTGCAAAGATGTGAAATTTACATAAAAATAAAAATAAAATAAAAAAGGCTATACCAGTTTACCTTCCCTAGGTTGTGCAGATGCAACACATTTTTTTCATGATAGAAAGTCCTGTCAGAAAGTTCTCAGTTGGAGTATTCTCTGTTGGAGCACATAAAACTCATAGTACCCCATAGCATGATGGGAGAAAGAAGATAAGAACACTTAAGATTAAGTGACAATAGGAGAGTTGGCATCAGGTCATGCACATTTAATTGCCAAAGAATGAAAATGATGGTTTTGCTTTGAGTTCAGCAAAGGTGATATCAGTCCATAGAAGTCTGTAATCACAAGTTCAGATTTCATGGACAAAGTGACACAAAGTGACAAGTGGCATCCAAAAAAGTCTATATTTGGAATTGTTGACAACAAAGTGAAGTTTTATATATATATTTCAAGTCAAAGGATAAAGAACCCCCCCCCCAAATATAAGAGAAGTATACATTAAATGTTTTTTTGTTGTCTACTAATGCTGATATTATGCTTCTTCCCTTTAGTTCATGATCTCTTTCTATGAATTTTTTAAATCACAAAGACATTTTTTTAAGGTTAGTGAAATTACTTAATATTTATAATCAATTGTTCTAACAGGATGCACACAAGCACATTATGTTGCAAAACAATGAAAACACATATAGGGTTTCAGGGTTCCCTTATTGAACCATTTGAATTTTAATGTTACCTCTTCTATCCAGTCATCTTTTATTGATAATGATAAATTATAGCCATAACTACTATAACAACAATTACAGAAGGATGGCAAATATTAATAAATCTTATATTTTTTGATAAAAATACTACAAATAAATTAGTTCTGAAATGTTTTACCTTTACCCTAGTGAATTACCTTGTGCAATTCAGGTTGAGGATTACTGGTGAGATTTAAAATAGGAGCCATAGGCTCCATGTATAAGTCAAGAAATCGTATCATCTATATGACTATAAAATTTAATTACTTTTCATGACAGTAAAGAAATGTGCCATTCAGTTGGTATTCCTTAGGCCTCACAGCAACAATTGGATCATTGGATGATATTATCACATGTGGAACCTTTCTCTAAGAGAACCAATCACTGTAATTGAAGCATCTTACAATATTTGATTTGTTTTGCCCTGGAACCAAATGTTTCAATTAAGCTCATTTGTGTTAGCATGGCTGAGATAATTTCTAAAGTCTTGTCTAAATTACCACAGGCTTCAGCCTGGAATCTCAAACTCAGACTTCAGTGGACAGAGCCTAGTTGTGATAGCTTGTGGCTAGAATGTAGCAGGGATCTTTGTCATTCCCATTTGGGAGTACTCATTAGTGACAATAAGCACTTTTTTCCCCTTATACTTGAAACAAAAATTCTTCCACAGAGAGCTAATCAGCACCCATAGTCAGCAAACAGAATTCCAAAGCAGTTTTTCTATTTAAAGAGGTGTTTGCTTTCACACATGGTAATGGGAGATGAAGATACTCTTTCCACTTGCATTTGGGTTCTGTCCAAAATATTGAAATGTTGCATTAGCAGAGATGAATACAAAGGTCAGTTCTCTCTCTGCGACCTTTGTCTCTGTTTCCTTTAAAAAAACAATGGGAAATAAGTTCTGGTGTAATTGTCTAAGTATTCTAAAATATGGTGTTTTACCCACTAACCTTAATTAAAGTTTGAACATTAGGAACACTGTAGAACATCACAGGACACTAAATTATATCTAAACTGTGAAAGAGTAGCCACCTCTTTATAAGCAGTGATAATTTGGGAAAGTAGTTCATCAATGATAAGAAATGCCTATAGTGGACTTAATTCATGCCCATTGTTCTCTGGAACCATGAGAAAAGACTAAGAATTCTGAGACTGTAAAATGCAATTTATGTCCCTAAGGTGACAGTTTTATTTTTTTTTATTTTTATTTTATTTTATTTTATTTTTTATTTATTTATTTATTTTTTTAATATTTTATTTTTATTTTTTTTTACTTTGTTATACATATTTTTTAAATTAATTAATTTATTTATTTTACCAGGATTCACCCCCCCCCACCCTCCCTGACCATTCCCCCTCTGT
>PVHY01027672.1:0-16005 GCA_004024945.1 Uropsilus gracilis
TTTTTTTTTTTTTTTTTTTTTTTTTTTTTTTTTTTTTTTTTTTTTTTTTTTTTTTTTTTTACCCGAGGGCTTTCCCACTTCACTAACATTTGTTAACTATCCTGATCTTTTGTGCTCTTCACCTCCCCCGCCTTCTTCCCCCTCCTCCTCTCTTGCTCCATGGTTCAGTCCCATTGGTGGTTTTCATTTTTTCCTATTTGTTTGTTTTTCCCTATATCCATCATGTGAGACCATCCTGTACTTCTCTTTTCCTTTTTGACTTATTTCTGCCAATATAAGTCTTTCTAGTTCCCCAGGTTGCTGCAAATGACATGTGTTTGTCCTCCTTGATGGATGTGTAGTATTCCATCGTGTATATGTACCACATTTTTTTAAGCCAGTCATCTGTTGGGGAGCATTTGGTTTGTTTCCAATTCTTTGCAACTGTAAACAGGGCTGCAATGAACATGCGCGTACATGTGTCCTTTTGAGTTAATGTCTTCATGTCCTCTGGGTAGATTCCTAGTAGTGGGATTGCTGGGTCGAATGGTAAGTCCACTTTCAATTATTTGAGGGTCCTCCACACTGTCTTCCATAGTGGCTGAACCAGTTTGCACTCCCACCAGCAGTGTAAGAAAGTTCCTTTTTCTCCACATCCGTGCCAACATTTGTTGTTGTCTGTTTTATTTATGTGGGCCATTCTTACTGGTGTAAGATGGTATCTCAGTGTGGTTTGAATTTGCATTTCCCTGATTATTAGTGAAGTGGAGCATTTTTTTCATATGTCTATTAGCCATCTGTATCTCCTCTTTGGTGAAGTGTCTTTTTAGTTCTTCTCCCCATTTTTTGATTGGGATTTTTGCTTTGTTTTTGTTGAACTGTAGAAGCTCTTTGTGGATCTTTGTTATCACACCCTTGTCACTTGTCTGGAGGGCAAAAATTTTCTCCCAGTTGGTTGGGTTTCTTTTTGTTCTGTTTATTGTCTCTTTTGCTGAACAGAAACTTTTTAGTTTTATATAGTTCCAGCTGTTTATGTTTTCCTTCATTTTTTTGCCGGCCGTAGTTGTTTCCCCAAATGGATTTCTGAGGTGAAATTCATGAAGGGTTTTGCCCAGGTTTTCTTCTATGTATTTTATGGTTGCAGGTTTCACATCCAGGTCCTTTATCCATTTTGAGTTAATTTTTGTACAAGTTTTGATCCAGTTTTCCCAGCACCATTTACTGAAGAGGCTATCCTTGTTCCAGGGTATGTTTTTTGCCCCTTTGTCAAAGATTAATTGACTGTATATGTATGGTTTTATTTCTGGATATTCGATTCTGATCCATTGGTCTGTTTGTCTGTTTTTGTACCAGTACCATGCTATTTTAAGTATTATGGCTTTGTAGTACAGTTTGAAGTCTGGAATAGTAATACCTCCATTCTCTCTTCTGTTTGTCAATAGGGTTTTGGCTATTCGGGGTCTTTTGTTGTTCCATATGAATTTCAGTAGTTTTTGTTCTATCTCTTTAAAACATGTCATCGAGATCTTTATTGGAATTGCATTGAATCTGTATATGGCCTTTGGTAGTATAGCCATTTTGATGATGTTGATTTTTCCGATCCATGTACAGGGGATGTCTTTCCATATTTTACATCATCTTCTATTTCTTTTAAGAATGTTTTATAGTTTTCTTTGTATACGTCTTTTACGTCTTTTGTTAGGTTAATTCCCAAGTATTTGATTTTCTTTGGTGCAATGGTAAATGGGGTGTTTTTTCTAATTTCTTCTTCTGATTGAGTCTTTGCATATATGAATGCTGTTGATTTTTGCGTGTTGATTTTGTATCCAGCTACCTTACCAAATCGGTTTATTATTTCAATCAGTTTTTCTGTTGATTATTATGGGTTCTCTACGTAGAGAATCATATCATCCACGTATAATGATAACTTTATTTCTTCGCTCCCTATTCAGATTCCTTTTATGTCTTTCTCTTGTCTTATTGCCCTAGCTAGAACTTCCAGAACTATGTTGAAAAGGAGTGGAGAGAGTGGGCATCCTTGCCAGGTTCCGGACCTTAATTGGAATGGTTTCAGTTTTTCCCCTTTGAGGATGATATTTGCTGTGGGTCTGTTGTATATAGCTTTTATTATGTTATTATGTTTAGGTATGTTCCTGTATACCAATTTTTTCCAGGGCTTTCATCATGAAAGGATGCTGAACTTTATTGAATGCTTTTTCTGCATCTATTGGTATGATCATATGCTTTTTGTTCTTCTTTTTGTTGATGTGGTGGATTATGTTGATTGATTTTCGAATGTTGAACCATCCCTGTGCCCCTGGGATGAATCCCACTTGGTCATGATCAGGATCATAAATGAAAAGGGAGCTATTACAACAGACTCAGTAGAAATCCAAAAGATAATTAGATTATAATAATTAGATAATTAGAGATTACCATGGACATACATATGCAAACAAATACAACAACCTGGAGAGGTGGACAAATTTCTCAAATGATACAGTCATCCAAAATTGAACAAAGAGGAACTAGAGAACTTAAACAGGTCAATCACAAGCAATGAAATTGAGGCAGTCATCAGAAATCTCCCTAAAAACAAGAACCCAGGGCCAGATGGTTTTACAAATGAATCCCATGATACATTCAAAGAGGAAATGACACCTTTACTATTAAAACTCTTTTTAAAAATTAAAAAGAAAGCTACCAAACACATTCTATGAAGCAAATATTACAGTAATTCCAAAACCAAACAAAGATAACACAAAGAAAGAGAACTATAGACCAATCTCCCTAATGAACACAGATGCAAAAATTCTAAACAAAATACTGGCAAATTGAATCCAACAGTGCATAAAAAGGATTATCCACCATGACCAAGTGGGATTCATCCAGGGGCACAGGGGTGGTTCAACATCTGAAAATCAATCAACAATCAATCATGTCAACAAAGAGATAAACCAAAACCATGTGATCAGCTCAATAGACACAGAAAAAAAATTTGATAAAGTTTAGCACACTTTCATGATGAAATCTCTGGAAAAATTGCTATAAAAGGAACATACCACACATAATAAAAGCTATAATTATATATATAATAATATATGACAAACCCACAGCAAATAGCATCCTCAATGGGGAAAAATTGAAATCATTTCAATTAAGATCAGGAACTAGGCAAGGATGCCACTCTCACTACTTCTTTTCAACATAGTTCTGGAAGTCCTAGCTACAGCAATAAGACAAGAGAAAGACATAAAATAAATTCAAATAGGGAAAGAAGAAATAAAGCTATACGGATGATATGATACTCTATGTAGAGAACCAAAAAATGATGGCAGAAAAGCTAACTGAAATAGTAAATCAATTCAGTAAGGTTAACTGGATACAAAATCAACATGCAAAAGTAAATAGCATTCATATATGCAAAGAATCAGAAGAAGAAATTAAAAAAAAAACTCATTTACCATCACAGCAAAGAAAATTAAATACTTGGGAATAAACCTAACAAAGTATAGACCTATACAAAGAAAACTATGAATTATTCTTAAAATAAATAGAAGAAGATTTTTTAAAATGTAAAGACATCTCTTGTTCATGGATTGGAAGAATCAACATTATCAAAATGGCCATACTAACAAAAACAATCAACCGGATCAAAGCAATTCCAATAAAGATCTCAATGACATATTTTAAAGAGATAGAACAAAAAATACTGAAATTCATATAGAACAACAAAAGACCCCGAATAGCCAAAACCCTCTTGACAAACAGAAGAGAGAATGGAGGTATTACTGTTCTAGCTATTCTACAAAACCATGGTAATTAAAACAACATGGCACTGGTACAAAAACAGACAAACACACCAATGGATCAGAATCCAGTACTCTGAAATAAAACCACACATATATGGTCAACTAATCTTTGACAAAGGGGCAAACAACATACACTGGAACAAGGACACCCTCTTCAGTAAATGGTGCTGGAAAACTGGATGAAGAAATGCAGAAAGATGGACCAGGACAATACCCTCACTCCCTCTACAAAAATCAACTCAATGGATAGAGGACCTGGAAGTGAGATCTGCAACCATAAAATACATAGAAGAAAACCTGGGCAAAACCCTTCATGAATTTCACCTCAGAAATCCATTTCTGGAAACAACTACAGCTGGCAAAAAATTGAAAGAAACCATAAACAACTGGGACTACATCAAACTAAAAAGTTTCTGCACAGCAAAAGAGGCAATAAACAAAACAAAAAGAAACCGAACTGACTGGGAGAAATTTTTGCCCTCCAGACAAGTGACAAGTGTCTGATAACAATCCATAAAGAGCTCCTACAACTCAACAAAAACAAAGCAAAATGCCCCATCAAAAAATGGAGAGAACTAAAAAGACACTTCACCAAAGAGGAGATACAGATGGCTAATAGGCATATGAAACAATGCTCCATATCACTAATAATCAGGGAAATGCAAATTAATACCAGACTGAGATACCATCTTATACCAGTTAGAGTGGCCCATTTAAATAAAATGGACAATAAATGTTGGTGTGGATGTAGAGAAAAAGGAACTCTTTTACAGGGCTGGTGGGAGTGCAAACTGGTCCAGCCACTATGGAAGTCTGGTGGATAACCCTCAAACAATTAAACGTGGAATTACCATTCAACACAGCAATCCCACTATTGGGAATCTACCCAGATACATGAAAATACTAATTCAAAAGGATGCCTGTACAAAAGGATACCTGTACCTGCATCTTTATTACAGCTCTGTTTATAATTGCCAAGATAAAGAAACAAACCAAATGTCCAAAAACTGACACAAGTGGCTGAAAAATGTGTGGTATATGTACAGAATGGAATACTATGCATCAATCAAGGAGGACAAATATATGTCATTTGTAGCAACATGGATGGAACTAGAAGAATAGAGGAATCATACTCCCAAACTTTATACAGTGTTACAAAGCCTTTATAATAAAAAAAAAGTATGGCACTGTAAGAAACTAGACATACAGACCAATGGAAATGGATAGAAAATTCCAAAATAAAACCTCACATACATGTACAACTTATCTTTGACAAAGAAGTAAAGAATATATGCTGGAAAAAAGAAAGTCTCTTAAATAAATGGTGTTTGGAAAACTGGACAGCAACAGGCAAAAAAAAAACAAACAAAAACTACTGTCTCATGCCATATATAACAATAAACTCAAAATGGATAAAGGAACTCAACATAAAATCTGACACCACAAAATATATAGAAGATCATAGGTAAGAGATTCCAAGAAATACATCTCAGAAACTTTTTCAAGGTCTCATTTCTTGGAATCAAGGAAATAAAGGAGAATATAAATAATGGTTTATATTAAACAAAAAGGCTTCTGCACAGCAAAAGAGACAATAAGTAAAACAAATAGAATCCTAATTGAGTGGGAGAAAATATTTAATCAGCATACAATAGATAAGAGGCTAATATAAAAATACACAAAGAACACATACATGCAAATTAACAAAAATAAAGTAATAGCCCCAATCAAATATTGGGCAAAAAAATTAAAAATAATATTATCATATAATTTAACAATTCTACTTTGGTATATACTCAAGAAATTTTATAGTGAATTCTTCAGATATTTCTATCCTAATGTTCATAGCAGCATTGCTTACAAAACCTAAAGCATGGAACCCACCTAAGTTCTCATTTTTGTATGAATTAATTAAAAATGTGATATATAACTATTACACTGAATGATGATATAATATTATTCTGAAAAAGTAAGCATAATATGATGAGTGAGATCATGGATAAAACTTGAAGACATTGTGTCACATGAAATTAGCCAATCACAAAAGACAAATATTAAATTATTTCACTTGTATGAGATAGAGTAGTTAAAGTCTTAGGGTCAGAATATAAAAATATTACCATCAGGGGGCTGGGGAAGACGAAGTAGAGTCTTAATCTTTAATGGGTAGAGAATTTTACTTTTTAAAGATGAACAGAGTTCTGAGGATAATGGTGGTTGAGGTTGCATGACATAAATGTACTGAGATGTACAGTTATGTCATTCAGTTGGTACATTTTATCACTATAAAAATGTTGAAGATGAAGCAAAGTTTTAATAACTCCTTGTAAACTAATCTCCTAAATGTACAATGTGAGTACAGATTTTCCTAAGCTTGTTTCAAACTTTCCAGACTCACCCCACCATATTACTTAAATGCTCAAATCTCCAAACCCTATCCACAAATCACTGTATGTATATATTAAAATGATTCTTTTATTGCTTTTCATATATGACCTTGAAGATATTAATAAAGAATTATAAAGTACACAGGCTTTTAATTCATTTTTCAAAACATGGGTTCAAATATCAGCTTCCCAGTTTACTATGTGGGTGACCTTGGGAATTTGCTTAATTCCAGTTTATTTCTGCTTCTTCATTTAAGAAAAGAGAATAATTATACTACCTATCACATAGCCATTAGGAATTTAAAATTTTCTGATATGTGCAAAGTACTTGAATAGAAAAACTGCTGCTCATATGAATCAGATATTTATTTCATGCAATTTTTATATCAACTGTATTAATTATATACCAGACAATCCACTAACTTGAAGTATGCAATCCAATGGCTTCTAATATTATTCTAAAGCATCATGACAAATATTTACAGTAATAATAATAATACTAATATTGTGGAAAAACTGCTGAGAAGTAATTTGAATTACAGTTATAGAGATGGGTACCAAAAAAAAGAAAAAAGGCAAAGAATTCAAACTAAGTAAAAGAAGTGAAATAACTAACAAATGAGACATGCTAAATACACAGCTAATTAAAAAATAATATTTGAGATCCATAATTGCCGAAAGTAGTGGTTAATACAGATTCAAATCACTTTCTTTTTCATCAATCTGAAGAGTAGACCTAGAATCAATTGAGAATCAAAATCAGCAACAAGTTATTAGTATCCAGGGTGGTTAAAAAAAAAAAAGAACGTTTCAGAACCAGTGCTCTCAAAAGTGACAGAAACATACAAGTTGGGGGGCAAAGAGTGATATCATGGTTATGCTTGACAAATACTTTCTTCAACTCGGTCCCCATTGCTCCAAATAAGGAAAAGATTTTTATGCTTTAGCTCCTAAAATTTTCCTTTAGTTTCCTTTCTTTTGCATTTTCATTTTTCCCTTATTTTTGTTTCTTCCATTAAATGCTCTTTTCTTGTCAATTGGGGAAAAATTACACTTATTCTCATTGACACAACCTCCTAGTACTCTCCACATTCACTCTGCCATCACTACTAAAGACTTCTAAAGACTTAAGATCAAAGACTGTAGAGGACAAGCTCAGGAATAAAAGGAGAAAACTTTATGATAAATGAATCATTTGGGTGTTCAGAGCACAATGCTCTGATACACAGCCAACTTCCAAAGTAGTCCCTGATCTAGTCATCTGGCAATGGCTAGCTGTAATTTCTGAACTCTAGTGATCTCTGTAGACCCCAACTGGGCCTGTACTGATCTGCTGGTTTCAAAATGAAACAAATACAATATTATTTTTCAGTGTCTTCTTTTCCTCCTTTTTTCTCCTGTTTCAGCACAATTTGAAGATACCCAAGGCATGGAGGATCAGAATGATTATCCATCGGTGATAAGGTGATGGTGGGAAAACTCCAGGATATACAGTGATGTCTAACATATATATAACATATAACGTATATGTAGCATATATATGTTAGACATCACTGTATATCCTGGGGCTTTTATATATATAAATTATATATATATATGTGTATATATATCAATAACATTACTATTATTTGAGAAAAGATACCCAGGTAACCTGGACTGAATTTTTTCTCCTGCCTCATGAAATGAGGAATTCCCAAGCATGTATCATTTACTACTGAAATTTTTGTGAGTTGACCAACCATGCATATCTTACCAGTAGTTCTTGGTTTATTAGCAAAGAAGGAAATAGATTAAGGGAAACTATAGACTACTTTATCTCTAGAGGGAAGTCAAGGACTACCTCTTTTTATCTATTTATCTTTACTGCAAATAAGTATAGATTATGATCTGGTCTGGTCAAGTTCTAAGACCTGTCATTGAGTCATTCTTTCTAGATATGGAACCTACTCAGAAATCTGCAGGGACATTTGGATGAAGACTTTCTTCTTCAGAAAGAAAAAAGACTCAGTGTCATTTTGTCAGGACCTGCTCCAGCTGCAGGTCAGAACAGGTCTGAGACCAAAGGTATAGATGGACTCCCACTGAAGAGCACTTTAGTTTCCAGTTGGGGACACATCGTCTGAAGTGTGACAGAGACAGAAAGAAATCATCCACAAAAATGCCTTTTATGGGGCTGGCCTGCTAGTTGTATGTCAAACCAGTGACTAGAGAGAACCATAAGTTTAAGAAATAGGAATATATTTTTATTTTTAAAAAAGGTGAAGATTTCAGAGAAGAGGAAAGTTAGTGATGTTTCTTCTCGGTGCTTAAACAAATGTTATCAACTGTATATTTGAATAGTTTAAAGTTTATCTTTCACTTGAGGGTACAATCTCTGTGACCAAAAATTATTTTTTTCCACTTTGTAATTTGGTTGCCTAGTATACTGTTTAGCCAAACCCACATATGTCTTTATAACCATTTGTTAAGTAATTATTCAAGATATATAACTCAAAGGGATCTGTATTCCTATGTTCATTGCAACACTGTTTACAAAAACCAAGCTATGAAAATATTTGAGAGGATTAAGATGATGTGGAATATATGCACAATGAAATACTATTTTGCCTCAAAAAGATGAAATCTTATAGTTTTTGGCAGCATGAATATAACTAGACAAGGTTATTCTAGGAGCAATAAGTGAAAAAGAGAGCTACAAATACTGTATGATTTCACTCATATGTGAAACAAAACAAAGGAATAGTCAAAATCAAATGCTTGAAGTCAACTGAAGTAAATGTACAAAAAAGAAAAATGGAATGTGAGGGATATGGAAGCAAAGAGGGTAGGGGACCCAATGGAATATGGTGGATGATTATTGGGGTTTTGGTGGCGGATGTGATATTATAACACACCCTTTTAAAGGTATGAATCTATACCCCTAAAATATATAAAGTCTTGTAAACCAACATTGTCTCAATAAACATAATTAAAAATAAGTTTAAGGTGCAGTGACTGCTAATTTACATCCATTATCAATAAGACATAGTACTAAATTAAAGGAAGATATTTCCTAGTTTTTTTTAATTTATTTTTATGTAGTTATGTGCACTTACTAAATTTTAGTCAGAAGCTTCCTAAATGAGTGTTTATGGCAAATAGCTTCTGTGGAAAAGCAATGATTTAGTTTAATTTTCTGGCTTTTAGAAATGTATGTATACTTTCCTGAGCTTTTGTGGCAACTTCCAATTCACATACTAGGAAGGTGGGGTATTTGTTGAAAGATGGGTTTATAGTTATGTACAAAGGAGAAAAACATTGGTTAAGTCCTTCTCTGATACACAGACAAGGGAAAAATATATAGATGTCAATTTCCTCCCTTAAAAAGATATAGGAACTAAAACAATTAGAGCATTGGATTATAAGCATTTTATAAAGTCCTTCTGATCCCTTCTGTTTTTTTGTTTTCTCCAGAAATTCATAATAATGAATTATTTATGATAGTGAATTATGAATTTCTGGACATATAACCCTATATTTGGATGCAAAGATGGAAAGGGGTGCCTTATGCTATGTGCTAGGGCCAATCTAGGTGGAAAAGAACTACCCTTGCTATTCTTGGATAGAGTAGGAATGACTATTACAAGGTTAGAGACCTAAGAATGTGGGATCTGCATGTAGAGTGTCTACCTGGAAGAGAAGAAGTAATCAACCCACCCAGAGCCCTGCCAGCCACAACAACCCTAGAAAAAGTGCAGGAGAGTGGATGGTGCCCTGGGAGGTAGTACAGGGCTCACAAGTGGGGGAGGAGTGAATAACAATGCCTGGAGAGCTACTGGCCACAGTGGACCCCCCAGAGAAGGACAGAGAGCAGCTGCCGGGAGGGAGCACTACAGAGTGGCAACAAAGAGAGGAAGAAATCATCAGACCATCCCAGAGCCCTGCTGGCCACAGCATCCCCAGGAAAAGCATGGGAGAGTGACTTTTGCCACTTAGTGGAAAAAGGCACCCAGGTGGAGAAGCAAGACCCACTAACCAAAATCCTTGCTAACTTTGTGATCCCTGCTGAATATAAGGGAACATTATCTGTATCAGCAGCCATTGCAAAGCTATAAAACTAAGCATAGAAGCTCAAGTAAAATGCAGAATCACCCATGAACTGGTAAGAACCTTCAATAGCCTTGCCAGCCAATAAACATGCTATAATGGTTCAATGTATAGAACAAGCCTGAAAATAAACAACAGGAAGGAAGAAAATTGCAAATGTTCAAGCAAGTCATTCTAAAAAAAAAAAAAAAAAATGCACCATCAACAGAAAGACAAAATTCAGAGTAGAATAAGGACACAGAAGAATTTCTCTACCTGTCAGATAAAGAATTCAGAATCACCATAATAAAATCAAAGATTTAAAATAAAAGGCAAAAAAATAACAAGGGAAAAAATGATTTCTGTAACATAACCAATGAACAGAAGAATGAGATGAGATACTTAAGAAAGAAACTAAGGGATTACATGGAAACTACAGGGCAGTAAAGTAGTAATTGAAGATCTTAAAAATGCTGTGAAAAGCCATGAAAATAGAAGAGATGAAATAGAAGAACACACAATACTATTGAAGAGACCAAAATAAAAAGAATGAAGAGTAAAAGAAAGTGATCTACAGAGCAAGAAGGATGAAAGAAAACACAGAGATTTTTCAGACACCATGAGGAAAAGGAATTTAAGAGTCAAAAGAACCACAGAAGGAGAAGAGAGAGACATGGGAGCTGAAAACCTATTTCAGGAAATAATTGAGGACAACTTCCCAAACTTGTAGATAGAACTGAAAATGGATATACAGCAGATAGAAGGACACAAAACTACCTGAATGAATGGGGGAAAAAAAAACAGCAGCGCACATAATAAAAAAGCTACCAAGAATCTAATCAAAGAAAAAAAATAATGAAACTGATGAGAGAAAGGAAACAGATATCCTAGAAAGGAAAATCTGTAAGGCTGATATCAGATTTCTAAGAGGAGCTACTTCAAGTAAGGAGAAATTGGAGTCACATATTCAAAAAAGCTTCAAGACAAAAAAAAAAAAGGCAATCATACTTTATCCTGAGGTCTCCTTCCTTTATGAAGGAAAAATAAAAACCTCAGAAAAACAAAATCTTCAGAAATTTGCCATTAAATCTGTATGAAATTCTACAAGAAGTCGTAAGATCAAAACAAACAGAAATATGGGCAGGACAAACAAAACAAACTAGAAAACAGATTTGCAATGTGACTGCCAATATAGGAACCTCAGATTTCCAAGTATTAATAGTCACCCTAAATGTTTATGGATGAAACTCACCAATTAAAAGACACCAAATAGTACACTGGAAACACCAGATTAAAAACAGAATCCAACATTCTGCTGCCTCAAGGAAACACACTTGAATGCTAAAGAAAAAGATAGAGTGAAAGTAAAAGGGCTAGAAAACAATCCTACCAGCAAATAGTTACCAAAAGAAGGCCAGGAGTCATACTATAGCAGACAAAGCAGACATTAAATTAAAAGGATGACAAGAACAATAAGGGACATTACATAATAATAAAATGGTTCCACAAGAAGGACATAACACTTTAATATATATTCAGATCCAATGAGGGCGAATCAAAATACATCAAACAATTACTATCAGCACTGAAAAGAGACATTGTAAAAATACATATGAGGTAAGAGACTTCAACACTCCACTCTCACAAAAAGACAGATAAACAAAATAGAAACTACAAAAGGACACAAAAAGCTCTAAATGAAGACCTAGACCACATGGAACTAGTTGATGTTTATTTAACACTGTACCTCCAACGAAATTAATACACTTTTTTTCCTAATGCACATAGAACATAGCCCAAAGTTGATCACATATTTGGAAACAAAACAAATATTAATAAAATCATGGATATTAAAATAATATCAAGTATTTTCTCTGACCAAATGGCATCAAACTAGAAATCAATAAAGAAAAAAACAAGGTGACTGCTCACTGCCTGGACATTGAACAATGTGCTACCATCAGACCACTGGGTGAATGTGGACATCAAAGAAGAAATTAAAACATACATGGATACAAGTGAAAAGCATGATAAAACATTCCAGAATTTATGGGACTCAGAAAAAAGCAGGATTAAGTGGAAATACATAGTAATACAGGCCCATAACAAAAAGCAAGAAATGACCTAATCTCCCATCTCAAAGAACCAGAAAAAGAACAAAAAAATCCCAAATCTAGTATAAGAAAGGAAATAATTAGAGCAGAAATAAATGAAATAGAAATCAAAACCACAATCCAAAAGATCAATGACTAAAAGTTTCTTTGAAAAAAATAATATCAATAAACCCTGCCTTAGGAAGGCTGACAAAGAAGTGAGAAAACACAATTAAGTAGAATCTTAAATGAAAGAAAAGAAATTAGAACAGATATAGCAGAAATCTACTATGAGACTACTATGAACAATTATATGAAAACAAGTACAACAATCTGGATGAGATGGACAAATTCTTAGAACAATACAATCATTCAAATTCTTAGAACAATACAATCATTCAAAGCCAAACAAAGAGAAAATAGAGAACATAATTACAAGCAGTGAAATTGAAACAATCAAAACTCTCTCTAAAAATAAGAGCCCTGGACCAGAGAGTTTAAAAAACAAGTTCTACCAAACACTCAAAGATGAAATAATCCCAGTATTACAAAGTCTCTTTCCAAAATATAAGAAAGAAGGAAAACTCAAAACAGTAAAGGACTTCAACATAAAACCTGACACCATAACACCTATAGAAGAAAGTGCAGCAAAAACACTCAGAAATGTATCTCAGAAATATCTTTAACAAATCATCTCCAGAAACAAAGGAAATAAAGGAAAGGATAAATGTCTGGAACTATATTAAATTAAAAAGCTTCTGTATGGCAAAAAAAAGACAAGTAAAACAAAAAGTATACAAATTAAATGGGAGAAAATGTTTCTCACCATACAACAGATAAAGGGCTAATATCAAGATATACAAAGCTTATACAACTGAACAAAAAGTAAACAACTGGATAAAAAAATAGGCAGAATTAAAAAGACACTTCTCTAAAAAAAAAATAGAGATGGCACACAGATATGTGAAGAATGCTCAACATCACTTATAGTCAGGGAAATGCAAGTTGAAATCACAATGATAATCCACCTTAAACCAGGAAGAATGACCCATATCAAAATAATGGGTAACAACAAATGCTGGCAATGATTTGGGGGGAAAGGGACACTTTTTCATTGCTAATGGGAATGGAACCACTATGAAAAACTATGTGGAGGATCCTCAAAGTTTTATAAGTGGAACTACCATTTGCTCCATTTCTGGGAATCTACCCAAAGGATACAAAAACACTATTACAAAGGCAAACCTGCAATTCGATGTTTATTGGAGCACCGTTCAAAATAGTCATGATATGGAAACAGCCCAAATGTCACCAGATATATTGATCAGAAGTTGTGGGATATATACAGAATTTTATAAAGTAGCAACAATAGATAATCAAAAAGTAAGCTCTAAGAATATAGATAAATAAGAAAATTAATAAATTAACTTACTAACAAGATAAGAAAAAAATAAGAAATGATGTACAAAACTTAAAGTTGGTTGCTGGAAAAAAATGAGACAAAAGTCTAATGAAAATTTTCAAGAAAAAAATGAAGGGAAAGCATAAATAAACATTAGCAAAGAAAATATTTTTAAAAATAAAACTTGAGATAATATATTCAACTATGTATATTAACATAGTTTTATAAAATACAACTTAATAAAAATCACTCAAAGAGAAATAGAGTGCTATGATAATTGACACTGTTAAGAGAATTAATACAAAAATCAACTCAAAATGGATCAGACTTAGAAGTCAGACCTGAAACCATAGCATACATAGAGGAAAACTTGGGCAAAACTCTCCATGAATTACAATTCAGAAATCTCTTCTTGGAAACATCTACAGATGGCAAAAAAATGAAGGAAAACATAAACAGATGGGACTACATCAAAGTAAAAAGCTTCTGTACAGCAAAAGAGACAACAGAAAAAACTAAAAGATGCCCAACCAAATGGGAAAAATATTTTGCCCTCCACATGAGTGACAAGGGTTTAATAATGAAGATCCACAAGGAACTCACACAACTAAACAAAACCAAAACAAAAAGCCCAATCAAAAAATGGGGAGAACTAAAAAGGCACTTCTCCAAAGAGGAAATACAAATGGCCAACAGGCACATGAAAAACTGCTCAGCATCACTAGCAATAAGGGAAATACAAATCAAAACCACAATAAGATACCACCTTATACCAGTAAGAATGGCCCACATCCAAAGAACCGGCAACAAGAATTGCTCGCAAGGATGTGGAGAGAAAGGAACACTACTACACTGCTCGTGGGAATGTAAAGTAGTCCAACCACTATGGAAAGCTGTGTGGAGGACCCTCAAGTTAATGAAAATGGAACTATCATTTGACCCAGCAATTGCTATCTTGGGAATCTACCCAAAAGAGACCTCAATATGGGTACAAAGGGACACCTGTGCTCGGATGTTTACTGCAGCACAATTTATACTTGCAAGGACATGGAAGCAACCTAAAAGCCCCAAATCAATGACTGGATGAAAAAATGTGGTACATATACACAATGGAATATTACTCATCAATTAAAAATGACAAAGTTGATGATTTTATAACAACATGGATGTACTTAGAAGAAATCATGCTAGCAGAAACAAGTCAAAAAGAAACCAAAGACAGAAACCAAATGGTTTCACTAATATATGAGATATAGTGAAAAAGCAAACAAAAGCCTTGAGGAAAAGTCAAAATGAAACGGGGTAATGAAGACTTTCTGACTTTAACTTTAACTGAACACATACAGGCCTGCTTCCCTCTCCAGAGCAGGCTACTAACAGTTCCTTTGCAATTACCTTTAAGTGGGAACACCTCTGCCTGCTTCTCTCTACAAAGCAGGATACAAGCAAGCCATTATCATTTTCACTGTACCTGCCTACTATTGATATGCAAACATCAGCTACTAGCTTCTCTCTGCTTTCTTTCCCTCTTTCAGACCTAAAAAGAAAAACTTTAAAACACAGTTAAACTTTCCACTCGTGGGTTCTTATCACCATCCCCAGCCTTCTCAATCAAAATACCAAACCAATGCAAGACTATCAGTGCAGACTAATTTATTTCTAACAAAGTAATTTCTAATTATCCTAATAACGACAAAAGAAACATGTAAGGCTCAGATTACTTTAACATTGTCCAAAACCTTTCTCAGCATTGTCCAAAGTCCTTTCCCAGATTGCCCAGAAATCCTCAGTCTCTCAGTCCTGATCATCTCACCAAAATCAGCCAGCCAGAGTTCCTCTCCATGCGTTTGAAGACATCTTTCTTTGGGGCGCTCCTTTGGTGTGCTCCTCCTTGTCTTCCACGCTGCCTTCTCCTTGTCGTCTTCAGGTAGCAGGAACTTCATGGTACCGGACCCAGCCAAGTTCACTTTCTTTTAAGGCCTTACTTTTGCACGACCTCTTTAGACACAAGTCAAACTCAGCAAAACAAACTTCCAACATGGAGTTCAAATCTGCAAACTCCTTAACTGCATTCAGCACACATGCTGCCAGCCTGGGCCAGTATGTCCACATGGCTCACATCTTTACAAGATGGCCGATTCCCATCTCTCCTCCATTGAACCTCTCTCTCTATCCGATCTCCATATTGCATCTGCTTTCAGAATCCCCTCTCTTTGTTTCCACACCCTTTATATACCCTGATTTCCCCCCTTCCAGGAAACCTGTTT
>PVHY01027673.1:0-15938 GCA_004024945.1 Uropsilus gracilis
CTCTGGGTCTGCCTTCAACATGAGAGCCCTAATCAGGAGTAATATCTTAAGACAATATTCATCCACAGAAACCAAACGAGTGAGGTACTGGTGGAAAGTCCCTTAAAATGAGCCACCTGGGCAGGACTCATGGGGAACAAGGCGAGCACCGCACACACTGAACTGGGAGAACCAACAAAATATGACACCTACAATGTCACTGAGGAGCTGGGAACCAAAACCTGGCACCTAGAAGCTGTCAATAAGGGCACTGCACACCCTCTTTGTTTAGAGGGAAGATACTGCTGAAAGCCGGGCATGGTGGCTCGTGCCTGTAAGCTTCAGCCTATGAAGCAGCTGGGGCTAGGGAACACGGTCTGAGTCCTGCTCAGGACAACACAGCGAGACTTAACCCCAAATAGCTGGGCGTGGTGGCGCACGCCTGTAATCCCAGCTACCTGGGAAGCTGAGGCTGGGAATTGCTTGAGTCTGTGGTACCCCAGGCAACAGTAGCGTGCGGTTCCACGGGCAAAACTAGCGAGACCTAGTCTCAAAAAAAAATAAAAAATAAAAAAAAAAAGAGGCTTGCCAAATGGCAGTGGCCCCACAGCAAAGGCCCAAGGGAGGAGACCTACCATCAGCTGGTGGCTGTCCCTTCGAGGATCTGCTCTTACAAAATATAAGGTGGAGCCATGCCCCAAAGCCAAAGACCTGAAGCATGACTGTAGGAGCAACAAAATGTGGCACAAACTGCGGAGATGAGACCCACCAAGACCAAAGGTGCTCCAAAAGCAGTACAGGAATGATAAACAGCACGTTCTACCAAGTCCCAGGAAACCACACCCTCACCAAGGATGAAGAAATGGATCCAGAAAAAAAAAAAAAAGACTAAAGGGCTAAACATGGACAAAGAACAAAAAGAAAGGAGGCAAAGTGACCAGGGGAGATGTGGTGGGGGGGGGGTACTTCCATGGGGATTAGCAGTTATACAATCATATATTGTAAAATATGCAAAAATAAAAAAAAAAGATTTGTATATTTTAGGATGAAAAATAAAATATTATAAAAAAGAATGTACAAAAAGTAATGTAAATATAATGAATATAATGAACTTATTTGCAGAAACCCTGGCAATGACTGCATGGCAGAAAAAACAAGACTAAAAAGAAGGGGAAAAGGTTGAAAATGAAAACTACCTAATTTTTTTTTAATTTTAAAATTTCAAAAAATTTTAAATTTTAAAATTTTAAATGTTAGCAGAACAATGAACACCAGAAATTATAACACATGCCATCATGAGAGAAAATAAAAACCAATGTTTATGAATAATAGTTGGTATATCAATACCTGGGATATTTTAAGAATCCTGAAAGATCAATGAGATAAAAGAAAATGTGTGAATAAAAAAAGACTGCTAGGGAAACATGATTGGTCAATAAACTTTTAAAAAGATGCATAACTCAATTTTCACATTAAGGACTGAAACTCAGAAGTAGGAAAATAAGGACACCACTCATATTCAGTGACTGAAGAGATTCAAAATCACTGCAATGATGGAGCAACAATCTGAGAAAATGTGACCCTCAAAGTTTATATAACCTACAACGAACAATTTCATTGAAAATCTTTATGTATATCAGGGTCTTGCCTCTTTAAAGAAAACAGAATGTAGACAAAACGGAATCCAAGATAACATTTTTATTACAGTGAAAACTTATTTACATCCTTTCATAGCTTAATAGGATATATAAGCACATTTAATATCTACATATCACAAACCATGCTGGAATCTCTTCCATTCCAAAGAAAAGCACTCATCCTCCACTCAGTCAGTAGGTTGCTTTCAGAATACGAGGTGAGCTGCAAAGAAAAACTGTCACACCAACTCCCAACATACCCGCTCACCATAGTGTCTGAAATGACATCCTTGAAGACAGTCACTGGAAATGACAGCACCTACAAAGAGGTTCACGTTGTAAAGATGTGAAGAGACATTGGGAGTGAAAATTCCACAAGGAAGTAAGTTTGAGACACTGGGTTACTTTTTTTTTTAAATATCTTTTTACAAACTGATAACCTGTACTTGAATTTCCCCCAAAGTCTTTTTTCCCCCCATTGTCATCAGGGACTAATATTCCCTGAGATAAATTTGTGGAGGATGATGTGAGGCTAAGGTCGTAAGCTATTGAACACAAGCGTTCTTGAGCTATCATCTGCTTGGAAAAAGCCAACCTACGATTTGTAAGTGAAGAGTGATTTTGTAATACATTCCAAATAGACCTTATTTAGAATTGTTAAGAATTGAATTTTCATAAATGAAGCTGGTCTAGATGTTGATTTTTAGGATCTTCAAACTAGTACTATCAGATCAAAATGAAGAGTTGATAAAAACTCATTAGGAACCCAGGCTTTTACCTACACAAATACGACTTTTTTTCCTTAAAAAGAAAATTCATGCATACATTTGTTTTTTGGTCTATTTGGATACTACAGCAGAGTCAATTGTGATAAAATAATCTTAGAGCAAAGGGGTAAACCTCTCTAGTTTTATATGTATTGGGAAACATGTATTACCTTATATTTAAAACAAAATTCCCTTCCTTATATGCAGTTATGCCACCTTTATCATCAGTCACACTCTAAATGTATTATTTCTTCTTTTCTTTTCCTTGGTTAGGCCTGGCAAAGTGTACTCAGTGGATTAAGCCTAGCATTGTCTAGTCTCTATCTTCTCATAACTACTTTTGTTTTTGTGTTGGTTTGTTTTCATTTTCTCAACATAAATTTTATTCATTCCTTTATCTATTTGACAGGCACTGATTGCCCAGGGGAAATGAAGAAATGGTGGTAGGGCTCACCTACTGTTTCCTTACTCACTAAACAGAACTCTGGTGACATCTGACAAGATACAGATAGCTCATGAACAGCAGATCTAAGTCGTCTATAATTTTGATTTTGGACATTTTATTTCTGGAGATTTGAAAAACATACAAAAGTAGAAATATGAAAACAATGAACCTGTGTGAACAAACGAATTCAACAATTATCAATATTTTATCAATCCAGTTTCCAGCTCCCACTGTCAATTCTTTTTCTCTTGCTCAAAGGTTTTGTTTTTGAGACTAGGTCTCACTACTTTTGGCCGTAGAACAGCGGCTCACATTGCCCAGGGTACCAGACTCAAGCAACACCCCAGCCTCAGTTTCTCAGGTAGCTGGGATTACAGGGGCACGCCACCACGCCCAGCTATTTTTTTAGGACTAGGTCTCACTACGTGTCCCTGGTGGGACTCGAACCACAATCCCTGGCCCCAGCCACCGGCTTCCTAGGCTGCCGCTTACAGGTTTGCACCACTATGCCCCGCCTCTTGCTCAAATGTTTTAATGCAAATCTGGACATCTTATTGCTTCACAGATACATGTGTCCTCTAACACAGATCTTTTAATAAGCACATGGATATTACAGTTCCTAACATATATTATCCTTCCTAATATTTCTAAACACTATCTATTACTAAGCCTGTGTCCACTTGTCCTGCAGTGTCTCCAAAACTTTTTACATTTTATTTGAAGTAGGTCCAAGGAATTCATTTTTTCATTGGTTCATACTGACACCTAGTTGCAACATCTTGTCTCCTTTGTCCTTCTTTTTGGTGTTCATGCCACTCATTTGCAGAGGAAATCAGATTTCTTTTTTTTTTTTGAGACTAGGTCTCGCTATTTTTGCCCGTGGAACTGCAGGCTCATGTTGCCCATGGTACCACGAACTCAAGCAATCCCCAGACTCAGCTTCCCAGGTAGCTGGAATCACAAGCGCACGCCACCACACCCAGCTGTTTTTTGGGACTAGGTCTCACTGTGTTGTCCCAGGCAGGACTCGAACTGCGATCCCCAGACCCCACCGTGACTCCATAAGCTGTCATTACAGGCACGCATCACTGTGCCTGGCCAGAAATCAGATCTTTGTGGAATTTTACACATTCTGGAATTGTGGTGCCATTAACTTTGTCCATCAATTCTTCCCATTCTTAGCTTTAAAGATCTGCTTTGCAAGTTGATTGCTTTGGACCAATATTTTGGCAATAAGGTTTCTAGTTTGTGGTTTGTCCTTCCTACTGCATGGTGTTGGGAGCTGCACACTTCTGTGGAGGTAAATTTAGTAAAAGGATTAAGAGATGATGAACTTGATAAAATCATTATAAAGTTGCCACTGTAAAATCTTTTACCTAGTGGCTTTAAAAATCTGTGAAAATCATTTTATGGACCCAGTTTTATGAGGAATTAGAAAATGAGTCTCTTAATCTTCAGCCTGTATGTACAGGCTGGATTTCATAAGTTAAAAAAATAAAGTAACAAAAAAAATTCACTTTAAGTTGATGTTTAGGTGGCTGTGAAGCTTGGTTTACATGGGGACAAGAAAATAAATGCTGATTTTTTTCCTCTTTACCAATTTTCAGAGTGATGAGATTGTGCTGTCATGACCAAGAAAACTATCAAACCACTAGTGGGAGCACATCAAAAGACCCAAAGTCCCTGGCTGAAGACAAGGCAATTTGCACATCAAAAAGTTCAGTTGATAACAGAATGGTGTTTTCCATTTTCTAAGTAAGAGTTTTACACACACACAAACATGCATACCCACAATATTACATTTCCCAGTGGCCAGTTTACTTTTTGCTACCTTTTTGAGAGGTTTCTAATTAATTAGTGTGGTCAGACAACAGGGATTATAAAATGTTTGCTTTTGGGAATTTATTATGGCAAAATAATTTCCTATTTGATTCGATGGTTGTATACTCAGTCTCAAATTCATGAAAGCTGTTTCTTTTCAGCATGAAATTTCTGAAGCAGCTCAACTGAGACAGAACTTCTAACATTTAATATAACCTCCTAGATTTTATCCAGAATGTTGTTAAGACGTGAGCAACAAATGGAAGCATTCTACATTTATCACTTCTACAGAATATTCCTTTCACATGAATTCACTAATACTAACGAGGAGAGCAATTACAGGTAATATTTACAGAAAACATGCAATGTGGTGCTATTTTTCCAAGTTACTACTTAATTTCTACAAATATCCTATTACACAGTGTGGCAGGCTGACTTTGAATTGACCCTTGAGGATCTCTGCCTCCTGGTATTCATACTCTTGTGTGATCCAACTCTCCTGGGAGGCTGGGCAGCCTAGTAACTTACTTCTAAGCAATATAAGATAGTAAAGATGTTATTTCTGTGATTAGATGACACATGGTTATAGCTTTCAAGATGCTACCAGACTATACTGTCTTCTTGGCTTGCACACTTGGACAAAATGAGCAGTTATACTGAAGAAACCCCAGGCGGCAAGGAACGTAAACCAGCCTTCACCCAAAAGCCGGCTAGAAATTGAGGATCTTGGTGGGACATCCCTCAGGGAAACAAATTCAACCACCAAACATGTAAGGTTCAACGCAGATACCTCCCCCAGTCCAGCTTTTAGGTGAGACCCAGTCCTGGCTGGAACCTTGATTTTAGCTTTGTAGGAGAAGTTGTAGCAGAGGACCCAATTAAGTGATTGCCAAACTCCTGACCCACATAAACTGTGAGATAATTAATGTGTATATTTTAAATGATTAAGTTGGTGGAAATTTACTGCACAGCAATAAATAACTACTATACATACGTAGGTACTACTGTCACCGTGTCACAAGTGAGCAAATGAGGCAGAGAAGTTTGGGAACCTTGTCCAATAACACACTGGTAACTAAGTGGTGGTGAAATGAAGACAGTGATAGATAAGGCTAGAGATTTTTCTACATGCATCACATTACTCCCTCATACAAGTTTGCTGAAGAAAAACAATGTTTGAATGCTGATGTATCTCTTCTATAGCAACATTTTTTCTTGAGATATAAAATTTCCATTGCTCACTTGTAATCATGAAAGAAATTTTTTAAAAAACAAATTTTGTGATGTTCTAAAACATGATGCACATTTCAGGCTTTGCTGTATTAAATTCCATTATGAATTTTCTGATGTTGAGTAAGGTGTGAATGTTGTCTAAAGGCCTTCTTGCATTCCTTACATTTGTAGGGCTTCTCACCCGTGTGAATTCGCTGGTGTTGAGTAAGAAATGAATAAAGTCTAAAGGCCTTGCCACATTCCTTACAGTCATAAGGTTTCTCACCAGTATGAATGCTCTGGTGTTGAGTAAGTTGTGAGAGTAGTCTAAAAGGTTTTCTACATTCCTTACACTCATAAGGTTTCTCACCAGTGTGAATACTTTGATGTTGAGTAAGTTGTGAGAGCAGTCTGAAGGCCTTCCCACACTCTTCACATTCATAAGGTCTCTCCCCAATATGGATGCTCTGGTGTGAAATAAGTTGTGAGTAACTACTAAAGGTCTTCCAACACTCCATACATTCATAGGGCTTCTCACGAGTATGGATTCTCTGATGGCGAACAAGTTGTTGCCTTAACCTGAAAGTCTTCCCACACTCCTTACATTCATAGGGTTTCTCACCAGTATGAATACTCTGATGGACAGTAAGCTGTTGGCATATTCTAAAAGTCTTCCCACATTCCTTACATTCATAGGGTTTTTCACCAAAATGAATTTTTTGATGTACTCTGAGGTCTGGACCACATACAAAGGCCTTTCCACATTCCTTACATTCATAGAGTTTCTCAGCAGTGTGAAGTCTCTGATGTCGAGTAAGGTGTGTACACTGCCTGAAGGTCTTCCCACAATCCTTACACTCATATGGTTTCTCACCAGTGTGGATCCTCTGATGTCGAGCAAGTTGCTGGTGTACTCTAAAGGCCTTTCCACATTCCTTACACTCATAGGGCTTTTCACCAGTGTGCAGTCTTTGATGCTGAGTAAGTTCCTGGAGTACTGTGAAGGCCTTCCCACATTCCTTACATTCATAGGGCTTCTCACCAGTGTGAAGCTTGTGATGTCGAATAAGGTGTGCACGCTGTCTAAAGGCCTGTCCGCATTCCTTACATTTATATGGTTTCTCGCCAGTGTGAATTCTCAGGTGTTGACTAAGAGTTGAACGACGGATAAAGGTCTTCCTGCATTCCTTACATTCATACAACTTTTCCCCGTTTTGAACTATTTGATATTCAGTAAGAAAATTATGTTTTTTATAAGCGGTCATTTTCTCAGAGGTAATTTTCATTTGCCCAAAATATCCCTCTTGTGGCTTCTTTTGCCCCTCAATGTTGCTTTTACATTCCCATTCATTTCTAAAAATGGAGTCCTGAAGGTTACAGCTTTTAATTCTTTCCATTATCTCCCACTGTAATGAACATATTTCATAAATGTCCTTTTCTGGAGACAAAGTATTGCTCCTGCTTCTTGACTCCAAATCTGAAAGAAAACAAGAAAGCAAATATATGCTGTTTCCTGGTCCAAAACCAAGAAAACTTACATAGACTAGTAAGAGGCACTGAAAAAACATCTGTTAAAAGTGAGCCAGAATAGGCCGGGCACGGTGGTGCATGCCTGTAAGCGGCAGCCTAGGAAGCCACGGCTGGGGCCAGGGATTGCGGTTCCAGTTCTGCTGGGGGCACGTAGCGAGACCTAGTTCCAAAAAAATATAGCTGGACATGGTGGCACACGCCTGTAATCCCAGCTACCTGGGAAGCTGAGGCTGGGGACTGCTTGAGTCTGTGGTACCCTGGGCAACGTGAGCCTACGGTTCCACAGGCAAAAATAGTTAGACCTCGTCTCAAAAAAAAAAAAAAAAAAAGAATCTTTTTATTCTGTTCTTTTATTTTCTACCAACTCATTCTGATGTCAATTGAAGTTTGAGTCTACGTAATGTTTTCACTGATTTCGCCTTACAATATAGATCATAAAGACCAAGTAAGGTTTCTGCTTCTCAAGTCCTCTCCCATTTACATTCAAGGTAAATGCTAACAGAAAGTACTACTGTTCATTAACTAGAACTGTTCACAGGTTGTTCCTTCTGTGAGGAGTTCTCTGACTAACAGAGTTGACTTCTGTTCACCCTTTAGGCTCAAAAGCCATTCCGGAAAGCTCTATCCCAGAAACCTGCTATTCTATATAGTAATTTTTACAGGTTTGTAATAGTGAATATTGATTTCCCCATCATTTATTCTGTTAATTTCTTACCCCAAATTTCCCAAATAGCAGAAAAAAAATCCCTATATTTACGTCTAAAAAACAGCATCCAATTTTCCTTTTTCTTTTGCTAATAAAACTGCCTTCTTAAAATGTAAACAATGAAAGAACAATAGTGTAAAAATGAAAGAACCCAAACATAACAGGGTTTACTCATTTCATTTGTACCCAGTATTATATACTCACTATGAATACGTACATCTGTCTGTAATCTTTCATACTGCAGTACAATGATTTGCACATCTCCACTACAGTTTATTCTTACTTAGTGATGCAACATTTGCTTAAATGTTTGTTCTTTTGGCTCTTCCCCAAATGCACCATCGCAAGTCAACTTTTGCACTTTTCAGAAAATGATGGCAAAAAGGAGTATCTAAGTACTTGTCAGTGTAATACTGTTAATAATAATTATCAGTGCTGTTATTCTGAAATTTACTTTTTTTGGGGGGGGAGACTAGGTCTCGCTATTTTTGCCCGTGGAACCACAGGCTCATGTTTTCTGGGGTACCAGTCTCAAGCAATCCCCAGCTTTAGCTTCCCAGGTAGCTGGGATTACAGGCGTGTGCCACCACATCAGCTATTTTTTTGGAACTAGGTCTCACTATGTTGCCCTGGGCGGGACCTGAACTGCGATCCCCAGTCCCAGCTGCATCCCCAGTCACAGCTGCACAGGCTGGCGCTTACAGGCACATGACACCGTGCCCAGCTGTTATTCTAAAATTTAAACATGCATATATGCATGTGTATTTGAATAAAGCAGTAATAAAGTCTGTAAATTCATCAATAATTTCTTGAGAAATGCAAAAAGATTAAAGTAAAGCAAGAGAGACCTAGAAAGGAAGAAAAACAAAACTAAATCCTAAGGGTAGGTATGAACATTCAATCTTTTTAACTCTCACCATGATTAACATGTCTTACATAAATGTGAGGTTTAGGGTCACATAAGATCAAGTCCTCTGCTCTAAAACAGAGAAATAATGCATCAAAAGATGGCAAAGGGGGATGGGCATGGTGGTCCATGCCTATAAGCGACAGCCTAGGAAGGAACCAGGGATAGCGGTTCGAGTCCCACTTGGGGCAATGTAGTGAGACCTAGTTCCAAAAAAATACCTGGGTTTGGCGGCATGTGCCTGTAATCCCAGCTACCTGGGAAGCTGAGGCTGGAGGTTGGTTGAGTCTGTGGTACCCCGGGCAACGTGAGCCTGTGGTTTCAAAAGCAAAAATAGCGAGACCTAGTCTCAAAAAAAAAAAGATGGCAAAAGGGGAAGAGGTTAATATTAACTAGATTATTAACTAGATTAACCCACTAAAACTTTTAAGTCAAAACTGTCTGATGACACTAATGAATAATCAAAGCAACTAGCCCAAAAGGTTTCTATTATGTTTAAAATAAACTTCATAAGGCTTCCCTATATTAGGACTTAGTTTTGTTTTTCTTCCTTCTCAAGCCTCTCTTGTTTCCTTTACTCCTGCATTTCTCAAACCTTTTCGTGATCTGGTCCTTGTATATCTTGTGACTTCCTCTCCTTCCTCTACCTTTCAATCACCTTTTGTTATCTTTCCTCCAAGATAACAGCTCTGTCCTCCAAGTCAAGGACTTTGTATTTCTTATTCTGTAAGGAAGGACTGCTTGTGCTTTCCTGAGCACTCTTTCCATGTCTCCAAATAAATACTCCCTCCTCACAACACCATGAACATCCTACAACAAAGCTGCCTATATCTCTCAGCATCTACTCCCTTACTCTTCTCATTTCCAACAACTTCAAGACCTTTACTGCACTAATCAATTTTCCATTTCACATTCATGTATATGAAGATGATGTCACGTTCAGTTTCTAGAAGTCTTTCCTACTGCAATATAATTGCCACATAACACATAGCCTATATAAGTACATTATATACTCTCATTTTTCTTAATAATACATGTTAATAGCTAAGGTTATTTTCTCACAACACAGAGCACCAACCACTATATGGTCACGTCTAATACTGCTTTCTCATTCACTTGTTTACTTAATGTCCTTACTCCTAATTAGAATGTAAATAACCTGACTTCTGGAACCTGTAATTCTTATTCCACTGGAGTCTAGTACTGTGCCTGATTCAGACTGGGCACATGAATATCTGCTGGATAAATCAATCTAATACCAGGTGACAAGACATATGCTAATCAGAACAGATGCTGGAAAGCAGCGGGATCCCAAGCATCATCATGTACTGAACACTGTCCCTCCTCAATTGTGTAGGAAAGTCCTGGCCCACAGGGTGACTGCAGAGGTAGCACACTTCAGGATGTAAGCAAGACTAAAGCAAGTCACAAGAGCAGATTCCTAATCTCATAAGACTAGTGACCATCGAAGAGGAAGACCCAAAGAAAGAGCAAGAAGGGAGCCATCTCCAAGGCAGGAAGAACATTACATCAGAACCAGTCCAGGGGACACCAACATTTTGGATTTTAAGCTTCCAGACCAGTGAAAAATTGAATTTCCTTGTATAAACCATCCAATCTATAGTATTTTGTTGCAGCAACCCAAAACCACTAATACAGACATAGATTCAGAGGAACTGTAATCACCCCAATGAGACTCTGTGTTTACTTTTTATTTTGAAATAACTATAGGGTCACAGAAGGTGGCCAAGAAATGTACAGGAAACGCCCATGCACCCCTCACCTTGCCTCTCTCAATGTTAATAGCTGACACAACGATACTACTATATTCAAACCAAGAAATTAATAGTTATATATTCTGGGTTGATTTCAATTTCACCAGTTAAATGTACCCCATGCGTGTGTATATAGCTCTAAGCAGTTGTCACTTCTCAGGTCTTGGGCCATGGGTCTCTGACAAGAGAGCCCCAACAAATCTCAAAGGCATGGCTACTGACTGAAGTAATAATGGTTCCTTCATCACTCAGCCCTCACTCACCAGGGTAGGGTCTTCTTGTCCCTTCCCTCACAGACATCCAGGGATCCTTCCCTTCATCCAATAAGGCAATCACCTCTGGTTTAGAAATAGAAGGTCCTGCTTAAAAGATAAAAATGACAAGAAATTATAAGCCCCAAAGTTCTTAAATTCAGATTCAGCGTCACCTCAGAACCACAGGAACTAGAAATCCAATGATTCAAAACAGGCTTTATTATAACTTAAATTCACACAAGTTCTGTTAGGAGGCAGTCTTGTGTAGCAGTTTAGAACACAGGACCCAGATTCAAATCCTGCCTTTCGTGCTGTGTAACCCTGGCAAATTGTTAACATCTTATGGTTAAATTTTCTCATCTGAAATGAAGGTAATAATATAGTATTTCTCCTAGAGTTGTAAGAATTAGTCAATGGACAATGCAGAATAGTGCCTAACCACAAACACATAAAGACATTATATACAAATGTAACAGGCATATATTAGCTATTCTTACTATTTTGCTAAAAGGAGATTAAGAGGCTTCCTGAGACCCCCTCAGATCTTTCTAGGCTATTCAGTCAACATCTAATACAAAGTTCTTAGATTTTAAGTTTCATCTACAAAGCAAGCAGAACTGAACATGTCTGTTACAGGAAACAGAACACATTTATACTTGAGTTTTAATCTACAGGTTCCTCTGATTTTTCAGAGACCTGGAACACCTGTTTCTAGGTCCTCCCTTTGCCAGCAGACTGGAAAGTGTTACATCTCGACATTAATTCCAGTGTCTCAAATACAACATGTAATCCGGTTCCCTGGACATTGTTTCATTTTACAGAATTCAACTCCAGTCCTTCAGATGCAAAGGAGACTAGAAAATTACAGAACCTAAAGAAAGTCTGAAGGACACAGCAGGATGGGAATGCTGGAACATTAAACAGAGCAAGCAGTCTGTCTCTAACCTAACAAGATAAAATTATTCCTTTGGGAGCAGGAAACAAAATGCACTGAGCTTCTCAAAATAAAGTCCTGAGACTGACAGGAGAGGACATCCATATAACTTGGGAGAAATAGCTTTACCTAGTGAGACGAAGTTGTTGTAGTTCTCCCACATCACATCCCTATATAGGTCCCTCTGAGCCGAGTCCAGGTACTCCCACTCTTCCTGTGAGAAGTCTATGGCCACGTCCCTGAACGTCACCAGACCCTGAAAAAGGAAAACTCATGTACTACTTGCGCAAATAAACGACAGATTTTGTTTTAATGAAAAGAGAGATCGAAGGAGAGCCACAACAGAGAGGAGGCCACACAGCAAGCAGAGGGCCCATGCTGAGGGCAGGAGACTGAGAAAAGTAGTATTGCTGAAGAAGAGCACCTGTGGCTGCAGCCAAAGTTTAATTTTTACCCAACTATATCTGAAAGTGAATAAAATAGCCAAACCAAAGTTCTAGTTAAAACAGTGCACAAGGGTCGGGCATGGTGGCGCATACCTGTAATCCCAGGTACCTGGGAAGTTATGGCTGAGGGTTGCTTGAGTCTGTGGTAACCCGGGCAGCGTGAGCCTGTGGTTCCACAGGCAAAAATAGTGATACCTAGTCTCAAAAATAAATAAATAAAAATAAATAGATAAGACAGTGCACAAACTCTCCACCACAGATTCTTAATAAGTATGAGGTATTCTGGCCGGGCACGGTGGCTCGTGCCTGTAAGCTTCAGCCTATGAAGCGGCCGGGCCTAGGGATCGCGGTTCGAGTCACGCCTGGGGCCCGTAGTGAGACCTAGTTCCAAAAAAAAAAAAAGTATGAGGTCTTCTACCTTCCTTCCCCTTATCAGCATGAAAAAACTTTCTTCCGATAACAATTTCTTCTAAATGTACTATAAAATCTAAGAAGACATTCAAGTTCATCATGAATCAGATTTCATTATGAAGGGTTTCCCAGTTACAAGTGATTCCTTGGTCTAAAAAACTTGCTGTGCTTGCGAGAATATGATGGAATGTTTGAGGCCTTGCCCTGCTTCTATCCAGAGCAAGTTTTATAGAAATTTCTGACAATTTTTCCCTTTTGTATATGGGGTGGTATACATTCTGTAGATCTGTACTCTGTGGTATCTACTTGCCACATATGGTTAAATAAATTTTAAAATTCAGTTTTTCATTCATACTAACCATATTTCAGGTACTCTGCCATATTTCACTCATATTTCAATCTGTGCAGATCATAGTGCCTTCAAGTCTTTGCTGTGTCTTTGGTGTTTGCTTTGTTCCCAGCTAGTTGTATTTCTAATTTTAATGTGTTCTTCAAACAAAAACCTTATAAATGTTGATGGTGAAGCTCAGAGGAAACAGTAATGGTGGAGTTAGAGCACCAGCAGGTAGTAATAAGTTGTAATAAATAACAGAGATGAACCCAACTTAAAGATCAGTATGTTTATAAGCAGAATTATTTAATTAAAATTTTTTAAAAAATAAAATTTTTTAAAAAAAATAAAAAATAAAAATAGTTTAAATATACTAATTCCATCCCCCCCCAAATTTGGATGTCTTAGTCCAATTCGATCTCAAGTCTTCTGTATCGCTCATTCTACATTATCTAATACTTTTGCCTCTGGAAGAAGTTCCTCTTCTTTAACCCCCACGATCTCTCACATCATCACCAACACCACCACCTCTCACTTTCCTCAGTCCTGAGTTAGGGGACACTGAGTCATGATGTCACCCTGGACGAGAAGTTTTCAATGGAATTTTACCCCGAGAAGATGCCTGGCCACGATGTCCAAAGACAACTTTAGCTGTCATAAATGGGGAGAGCAGTGTTTGGCAGAAGCCAGAGCTACTGTATGAAATCCCACGATGCGGAGGACAACCCCCACAATAATGGATTCTGTAGCAAAAAATAAAAGTAGTTCCAAGGTTGAGAAAGCTTGCTCTAGACCGGCGCATCCTATAAAATGGCACCACTTCCAGGCTAGGCTTCCAGTCTCCTTCTCTCAGGGTCTTCCAGAGGTGATTCTTGACCACCGCTATATGCAGTCCTGTTCTGATCACCTCCTGTACGTCTCCAGTGGTGAGTGAGGGGTCCCCTGCCCTCAACAGTTTGTGATGGACAGGACTTGACATAGGACTGATGAGACTGACAGCATGTGATCAGTCACATATACTGAGAGCCTGCGGGGTGGGGGACACCCCCGAGGGACTGCACTGAGAAAGAGTGAAAAGCAAGGTCTGTGGGAGGCATATTTTGCAGTAAAAACAGGGGAGGTGGTTCCTGGTTTCTGCAGGAAGATGCAGGTAAAACTGGCTAATTTGTGTAATTCTGCTGGCTGGCAGGGAGGGAAACTCACTAGGCTGAAGGCCAGGGAGGGGCTGAGTTGCCTGGCTGGCCAGGGGCATGAGCAAGCCGGGCAGTTGATCGGACAAGAACCAGGGAACTCACTGTTAGGCTGGTGGAACTTTGATAAAATTATAAAAGCAGCAGACTACAGAGCTTCCAGTACCAGTCCAATCCCATCGCAGCTAAGCCACCCAACCCTAAAAGAGGCCAACACACAGAGACCAGCCAACGCTAAGTACCCAACTATGGACTCAGACAGCTCAGGTCTGTTGGGCAGATCTGTGGCTTGATGAAAGGCTCAGCTCACTGGTATCAATAATCCAGTCCTGGCTGGGCATGGTGGCGCATGCCTGTAAGTGGCAGCCTAGGAAGCCACGGCTGGGGCCAGGGATCACGGTTCAAGTCCCGCTGGGAGCAAGAAGCGAGACCAAGTCCCAAAAAAAAATAGCTGGGCGTGGTGGCACGCACCTCTAATCCCAGCTACCTGGGAAGCTGAGGCTGGGGATTGCTTGAGTCTGTGGTACCCCGGGCACCGTGAGCCTGCGGTTCCACAAGCAAAAATAGCAAAACCTATTCTCAAAAAAAAATAAATAAAAATAAATTAACCCAGTACTGAATAACACGTTCAAACACTACATTCTTTTTCTCCTTTTTTTTTTTTTTTTGAGACTAGGTCTCGCTATTTTTGCCTGTGGAACCGCTGGGGTACCACAGACTCAAGCAACCCCCAGTCTCAGCTTCCCAGGTAGCTGGGATTACAGACATGCACCACCACACCTAGCTATTTTCTTGGGACTAGGTCTCGCTACGTGCCCCCGGCGGGACTTGAACTGTGATCTCTGGCCCCGGCCGTGGCTTCCTAGGCTGCCGCTTTCAGGCATGTGCCACCACGCCCAGCCTACAAACACTACATTCTTGACCAGGCTCCTGCTTTCTTATCATTTTTATTTTTTAAAGCACAAAAGGTTTTTTTAATGCTGCTTTCCAACTATTTTAAAGCAAAGAATTATAACACACTAGACATCAATTACCCCCTCCAACAAACTTCACATCTCTCCTCATACAGATCAGACTAGGTGCCATCTTTCCCTTTCGTGTCTTCATAATCTTTTTGACTGCATTCATTTCTTTCATTTGGTTTGTTTCTCCAAATTCTTTTCAATATATTTCTCTCTCTCTCTCTCTCTCTTTTTTTTTTTTTTGGAGACCAGGTCTTGCTATGTTGCCCAGGGTAGTCTCGAACCAAGTCTCGAATTCAAGTGATCCTGGGTCTCTTGCCTCCCTCCCAGTGCTTGGATTATAGGCACATGCCACCATGCCCACCTACCAATACGTTTCTAATTTGGAAGTCAAAAACCAAATACCAGACAAAAACCAGTGCACTGTGTAAATATATTTCCCTGGCGGCCGCCCGCGGCCCAGGCAGAAGCTCGGGCAAACCCGGACCCCCTAGCCAGGGGGGGGCGAGGAGCATCTGGCTGCACCTGGGTAAGCTCCCCAGTGGGAGGTCAAGCCGGCCTGGGAGGCACCGGGAAGCCCCCAGCCCCCGGAAGCCCGCGCGCGCAGCAAGCGGGGGGGGGGGGGGGGGGG
>PVHY01027674.1:0-15996 GCA_004024945.1 Uropsilus gracilis
GAAGGAAGGAAGGAAGGAAGGAAGGAAGGAAGGAAGGAAGGAAGGAAAGAAGGAAGAAAGAAAGAAAGGAAGAGATATCAAACCCTCTCAGCCGGTGGGCTGGCCGGAACCAGGACGGGGCAGATTTAGTTTACAGACTACTGCTTGCTGGTTCCTGGGCCAGGGGCTATGTGAGGAACTGTTTTCTTTCATCATTATAAGTGTCTTCAATGTGGTGACATGATTTTCATATTTAAAGGGAAAAGAAGATACCACGAGCTTCCTGGGGTCAGCCAGGCACTGACGCTGACAGGGATCAGAGGCAGACTCCTGTCCCAGCCTAGCGCAGTCCCTGGGGACCCAGAGAGGACCCCCCAATTGCTCGCTTAGGCATCTGAAGACTAGATGCCATGTTACCCTCCACCTCCATGGGGGTCTCCCCAAATGGATCTCCACCCACACAGGTCACCCTCTGCTTTATCATGTGACTCCCCCTTGTCCTCCAGGACCTGTCCTCCAGCCCACAGGTGCCAGGGCAAGGCTGGGCCCCTGCTGCCTGCCCCATCCCAGCAGGGCCACACACACAACAGGTCTTATGAATGCCGCCTGGGACCTACGGCAGGGGCTCCCTGCTGTGGACAGGTGGCAGCTATGCTCTCAGCCACAGGGGTTAGGGCTCCCGCAGACCTGCCATGTGGCCATCATAACGGCTCATCTGCTTGGAGTCGGGGCACATTCCATGCAGCTAAGTCATCACATTCTGTGTGCAGAGCCACTTGTCCAATTACAGGCCCTAGCAACAGCAAGAGCAGACAGCATTGTATGAAGGGGCTGCCAGTCATGGGCCTGGCAGACACGAGTTCTGAAAGACAGTTGGTGAAACACCCATACGAAGCTGCTTCAGTCACACATGGCACTCTTCTGAAACCAGAAGTCCAGGAGGAAATGATTATCACACCACCCAGATGCAGGAGCAAGAACAAAAACAGACATCTAAGGAGGGGGCAACAGCTGGCACCACCGGCCCCTCTGCAGAGCGCCACCTGCTGTGCGACCAGGGAAGGGCAGGTCATACACCAGGGCCACCCCAGAGGCCTTGGTGGGACTGAGTTAGGCATGCTTCAGGGGCTCAGGTTCAGTCTCTTCAGAATTATGTCACATCCACCACCCAGGCCCCACAGTCCTCCCCCACAGCCCATGAACCACCCTCCCTTTCCTCCCCACCCTCTCCATCTGGTAGCCTCAATGCCCATTCAGATTTGCAGGGTTTGATTTGGCTTAATTTGTCTATTCCTTTGCTTTATTTCTCTGTATCCCACATATGAGTGACACCATCCGGTATTTGTCTTTCTCCTTCTAACCTATTTGGCTGCTTGAACCCAGCCATGTTGTCATGAAAGGCAAGACTCCATCTCTTTGTATGGCTGGCTGGTATTCCCGCGTGTACACACCAAATCCCCCATCCCATTCCTCTGTCCTGAGGTGTGACTGTATTTTGAAAATTTGGTAGAATTCATCCATGAGTCAACCAATGCTGATGGTTTCTCTTCTTAGAAATAGTTACAGATCATTTCAACTGCTAATGATGAGAGTCACTCAGGTTTTCTAGGTTGTTTCACCCAAAATGAGTCCATTTTAGGTGCCCGCACCAAAGAACTGTAATGACTTAGTCAGATTTTCAAACTACATGTGCTTAATTCACTCCTTTCCAAATCTCTGTTATAGGGATGCCTTATTTTCATGGTTTTGTTTGTGCCTTTTCTGAATTAATCTCAACAAAGTTTTGACAATTTTGTGAGTCTCTTTGTAGAGGAAACAGTTGACATCGGTGTTTTTCTGTTCATAACTTTTTTTTTTACATTTCTTTAATGTCTGTTTTCATCCTTTCCATCTTTACATAGTAATTTTAACTATCTTATCTCATTATTTTTAATCTTTCTGCTTTACTAAAAGAAGTATTAATATTTTAATTGCCACCCAAGTAGTTTCTTAGCTTCATTCTGCAGGTGTTAATATAGTATTTTCATTATCTTGCAGACCCAAATGTCTTCTGATCTCCACTCTCCAGCCTCCCATGAACTACAAGTTATTCAGAGCTCAGAATATTAAACCAACCAATGAGTTCAAGTGAGAATTGATCAAATTTTCATGAATTTTGCAAGCAGGTTTTAAACACAACGACTATTAAAAATAAAATGTAAATATTAAACTAAATGAATTACATTAAAAAGCAAAGGTGACAGATGCTGGGAACACATAACTTTTATGTCACTCTCCCAGAACACAAGCTCCCAAGATTGTTTCCTTCTAAGCACCAGGATGGAGAACACAGTCATGTCAGCAATCTTCCCACAAGCCCCAGTACCCTGAATGTGGGTGCAGCCACCAAAGGAGAACATTTATACCATGGAGACTGATCAACTCCACAAATAGGGTGCTTCTGCTTCTGGAGGGTGAGTTATTGGGCATGTATACATAGTTGTATTATCTGGATTTATTTTCTAGTAAATATTTTATAACTTCAAGGAGCTTTGCAGAGTCTCAGTGAGAGGCTGAGAGTGGGTTCAGTGGCGGCATCTGGGCAGGAGCTATGAGCAGGAGCTATGAGCAGGGGCTGGGCTATTGTGGGTCACCTTAGGGTTATGGACAAGGCAGAAATCCTGGGTCTTGAGACCTGTGACTGCACATAGGCTAAGCCTAGTGTGACATCTACAGCAATGTCACACATGGGATTAGTGCTGGGAGATGATGAGGCATCTCATATGTGAGGCAGGTCTGGCAAAGACTCCAGCGGGCAGCAGGATCTCTAGAGTGGGCCTCCTCCCCATCTGTTTCCTCAAAGCTTCTGTCAATTTGAACTTGTCCTCTGACTCACTACATCTTTCTCACCCCAGAGTCCCCCAGACCTGGATTCTGAATCTTGGGTTCAGTCACACCTAGGAGCCTCCCTACTTCACCCACCCTGATTTACTCTTATAAAGGCTTGTTTAAGCCTTAGGAGAAAAGGAAAAAGCCTGCTTCATAACAAAGTGGCTGTCAAAAGCAGCCAGCTGGCTTGTTTTCTAATGGACATGGTCATTGCAAGAGGCAGGAAAATGAGAAACTGATTTTTCAAATTCTTTTTCCTCTGCTGCAGAAAATTGCCATGAAGGCACCAATCACTTGGGTTACAGACACGAGCAAGCACGACTGCTGCTGCCCAGCAAGCACAGGGAGCTAGGTGGGCCTGCAGGCCTCACAGGATGCCATCCCGGGCCTCCACCCAGTCACTTTCACCCAGTCATAGGCCCATGGCCTCTGCCCCCTGAACCCAAAGCTCTCCAACAGGCTGCTGGTCTCCTGTTTGCACAGTCCCAGATTAAGAACTTCTGCATCTTGCAACCTCCTTGTCAACCATTCCCCATCACCATGACACCTGGTCCCCAATGTCACCAACCTCCCCATCCATCCCCCACCCACAGGGGTGCCCAAGTCTACCCTTCTACCCAAGGCCCCTCCACACCCCTTTTATCCTGATTTTTATGAGCCTTGCACATATCTTCCCCCACCCCCAAAACGCCATGGGCCTTCACACCCCACCTCCCCCAGAGGAAAGCAGGCGGAGTGAAGACGTGTTTCAGGGGCACCTGCAAACCACATGTCTTTTAAAAGACAGGTCACTCCCAGCACCCAAGACTTATAGCCTCCGTGCTCTGCTCCTGCTAATGGTATTGCCACCTTCCGAGACAGAGAGTCACTGTCAACAGAGATTCTTTCTTTTCTCTCATGCCAGTGGCCTAGTCAACCACCAAATCATATCAGCTGAACCAGAAAACAGAAC
Organism: Uropsilus gracilis; assembly: GCA_004024945.1. Lineage (NCBI taxonomy): Eukaryota > Metazoa > Chordata > Mammalia > Eulipotyphla > Talpidae > Uropsilus > Uropsilus gracilis. Next base: position 3,800 of record PVHY01027674.1, read on the forward strand.
TCCATTCATCCATCTGTTCCTGCCTACTCAAATTTCAGTGTCTCCAATATTGTTTGTCAGAGCTTTCTTCAAGTGCCATCATTATTCTGACAATTTTATAGCAAGGGTAGTAAAAATTTTAAAAGGTGGAAAAATCAACCCTAATTTCAACAACCAGTCAATTAACATTCCCACCCAGTACGGACCCAGCTTACGGAACCTTATAAATCTCATTATAACAAACATACAATTTTGAAGCCTGTTTTCTTTGATTATGAAAACATGGCACACATTTATTGATGTCAGTCTGCATAAGTATTTTTAAAGAAAACCATCATGCCTCGTCCAAACGTACTAACCGATGTGCTATTATGGGATTCTTAGGTTGTTTCCAGTTACATATTTAGCAACAATCCTACAAAAAATATTCCTCACATGTGAGGTTTTTCCTGTCTTTGAATTATTTCCAAGTGAATAATTCTAAGAGAAAGTTAAGTCCAGCGCTTGCATTCATATATCACTGTAATTTTTCTTGCAACCTATTGTAGCATTATTTCCCCAAAGGCTCCTGTCAATTTCCCCAGTGTGAGTTTGTCCATGTCACCATAACCTCCTGGGGGTGGGGTGGGGGTGGGGGTATTTGCAGATAGGTGTACATCAGAGATTCACAGGTGTGCACCCACCACTGCACACAGTGCCCACCTGCCCAGCACCCTCCAGGTTCTGACCACTCACTAGCTGGGCATGAGATTCCTTACAGGTGTTTTGGTATGAAAAAACTGTTGTGAACATGTGCCGCAGACCTCTGCGTGAATAGGTGCTTCACGTAGCTAGATACCAAAGAGTGGGATGTCTTGCCAAGTCTGTGCTTGGTTTCTTAGAAATTACCAATTTTCACATCCCTGTTGTGAACATAGGGGGCTGTTCCATTGCCTCTTCAACACTTGACACTTTTATGATGGTGGTGAGTGAGCATACCTTCTTTTTGTTGTAATTTGTATTTCACTGTTGATCAGTGATGTTAACGATCTTTAGTCAGGTGGAGTCATTTGTGTATCTGCCATAGCGAAAGCTTTTCAATATTTTGTCCATTTTCAATCACATTGATGTTTATCTAACTGTAAGAGCTGTATATATATTCTAAATATTCTAAACAGGTATTTTAATGGATTTATGACTGCCAATATTTTCTCCCTGTCTATGGTTTGACTTGCTGCTTTCTCAATGGTGTCTTTTGAAACACAATTTTAGTTAATGTTGATCAAGTTGAGTATTTTTCCATTCTTCTCTGTACTGTGCTTTAAGGTTATCGCTAAGAATTACTTGCCTAACCCAACTGCCATGCAAGCTTCAGTCAGCGATTGGTTCTCAAAGAGAATTTTATTATGCTTTAAGGGAAAAACCAACCCAAAGTTCCCAAAGAACATGACTGAAGCCACTGCATGACATGTCTTAGTCAGCTATACTGCCAATGCAGCCTCACCTGATTGTGGAAGTCCTTAGCAGCTCAAGGACCCAACAGACAGATGGTCACACAGTAGGCCTCACTGTCAGAGAGGCTCATGGCTGAAGAGCAAGGTGGAGACCAGAGGCAGCGAATTGCCCTTGTCCAGGATTACAGGCAAGCCAATCTCAGAAACTGCTTCGCTTGCCTCTGTTGTTCTTGGGTTCTTTATAAGTTCTTAACAGGGCATGACCCTGGACCCTCTGTGGATATCAGCTGTCTGCGCTCTTTCTCCACACTCTCAGCTGTTCATCACTCTCTTGGGGTACTACTTGGTTCTGCACAGTCCAGTTCATGGGCTTGTCTTTATCAAGTTTTGTAGTCAAACTTGATTTCTTTATCTCAAACAAAGTTTGACTTATTTCCAGCCTATAGTCAGGTTTATATAGTTATATATTTTATGTTTACATGCTTGTTGCACCAAGAATATAAAGATTTCCTCCTATTTCTTCTTTCGCCTGTAATTTTTATAATTCTAGTTCTTCCATTAGATCTATTATTCCTTTGGATTAAATTGTGGTATATGATGTTAGGAAGGGACAAGAATACTATTGTCTCAGCAACTTAAAATATCCCGAATCAAGTCTTAACATTATTACCAATTATAAATGTGAAAGTTTATTTCTTGATCACTCACGCCGCCCCATTTATCGTGTCTATGCTGCTAACTTTGTACTTTCTTGACTAGTGTGGCTTTATAATACATTTGGTTTCAGCTCATATAAGTCATATAGTCTATATCCTTTTGAATGCTATTGTAAATAGAAGTGTTTTCTTAATATCTTTGCTTAAGTCTTTTGCTACTAGTATCCAGGAACAGAACTGACTCTTGTATATACATATTTTGTGTTTATTAGTCTAGGATATTTCTAGGGACCTTGGAATATTCTAATATGTAGAATCATTTCATCTACTAATAAAGACAGTTTTACTTCCTTCTCTTCAGTCAGGTGCTTTTCCCTCTTTCCTCCCTCTCCTTTCCCCAAATCTTAGGGACAGAACATACAGTTCTTCAGCATTTATGATGTTTGCTGTGGATGTTTTACAGATATTCCTTTCTCTCCCAAAATGCTGAGTTTTTATCACAGATGGGTGTCAGATCTTACCAAATGCATTACCTGCATTATCAAGATGACCATGTGGCTTTTGTCCATTATTCTGTTAGTACGGTGTATTACACTAGCTAATACCGGGATGTTAAAATAACTGCATTTCTGGGATAAATTCCCTAGTGAAGAATTCTTTTTATGTGTTGCCAGATTTGGTTTGCTGTTTTGTTAAGGAGATTTGTGGTTCAGTCATAAGAGACACTGCCTTTCTTCTTTCTTTGTCTTTATTATTGGAGTATTACTCGTCTCATAGTGAGGATTTTGACATGTTCCCCTTTCTCCATTTTTTAAAAGCTTGTTCAATTATTGGCATATATACCACACCTTTATGTACATTTGCACATTTCTGTAAGTGTTGCTTCAGACACTCACTTTTTTAAGGACTTTGACAGAAAAAATGATAAAAACTATTTTACATGCTTTTAAAAACTCACATAGTTACCATTTCTAATCATTCTTCTTTTCATTCTGGGGACTCAGGCAAATTGTCATTTCCTCTCATTCTAAGGAACTCGACTTCATGTCTATAAACATGGCTCCTAGCAGCCACTTCTTCCAGTCACTGGGAATGCCTTTACTGTACTCCCCCAAAGGAGAGTTTTGAAGGCTATGGGATCTTTAGCTGTATGGATTTGGGCCTTATCTTTATTTGTTGTTTGTTTGTTTGTTTGTTTGTTTGTTTGTTTGACACTAGGTCTTGCTAATTTTGCCCATGGAACCGCAGGCTCTCATTGCCCGGGGTACCACAGACACAAGCAACCCCCAGTCTCAGCTTCCCAGGTAGCTGGGATTACAGGTGTGCGCCACCACACCCAGCTATTTTTTTGGAACTAGGTCTCGCTACAGGCCCCAGGTGGGACTCGAACCACGATCCCTAGCCCTGGTCGCTTCATAGGCTGAAGCTTACAGGCACGAGCCACTGTGCCCGGCCTGGGCCTTATTTTTAATTGGAGCCTTGAAAATGGCTTCCTTGCTCAGCAACCCCCGTGGCTTCAGGTGAGGAGTCAGCCTTTGTACATGTAGGCGAGATTGTTTGCCCTTTCTTCGCAAAGCAGTAGCAGCTCCACTTTGCCTTCTGCCTGGTTCACTTTTCTTCCATCTTTTTCTTGGTGTTCTCTAGATTAGATCATTGGTATCAACCTATCTTTGGAATCACTTATTGTCATCGTTCACTTAAACCCTCTGCTCAGTCTCCCTCTGTGAACTTCTTAAACTCTGTTATTGTACTTTTCAACTCTTTTGAGAGAATTCTCTTCTAAAATCTCCAGCTCTTCATTTATTGAGTCATTGTCCTCATATTCTCCTTTAATTCCTAAATGAGATTTTTGTTTAGTTCTTTGAACCCATTTATAGCTTCTTCAAGGTCTTGGTGTCCTGACCTCAACATCTGAGGGCACCAAGGGCAGTTTTGGCTGCTTCTTCCTCAAGAAGGGTCATGCTTTCCTATTCTTGGTGTGCCTGGCAGGGTCTCTTGAAGACTGGCCATCACAGACAGTGCACCACAGTAACTGCAGGCTGCCCCCAGGTTACAGCCACGTTTATCCCTGGCACTGGGCCTGCTGTCATGTATCTGTTGGGTGATTTCTTTGGAACTCTTCTTTTTGATTCTTAAGCCTGAACTCTCAGGGGGTTCACCCCTTGGCAGTCAATCAATGATGAGACAGAAGTTGTGATTAAACAAGTCTAGGAGGCCCCACTCTGGGTCAGCAGAATGGAGCAGGTGGAGGCTGCATTCTAAGTGGGCAGAGTTAAGTCGAGCTAAGTCGGCCTTGCACTGTACATGCTGTGTGCCCTGCCTGAGTCTCCTCTGCATGTGCAGCTTCGAGGTTGTCCAGGAGGAGGACCTTCTCTGGTCTTTGCTGTATCCCAGACTGGCCTGTGCTCACCCTTATCACAAATTGCAACTTCAGGATCCCTGTGATGCTAACACCCCACCCCCCCCCCGCTCCTATTCTCCCTCCCTACCAATGAGATCAACGCTGGTGGGTGTGGGTACCAATCAATTCAGGCACCACTGAGTCTGGCTGCACAGCTGCTGGGCCTCAGCGCCCACCTCGTCCTGCCAGGACCTTGTCCTTGTCGTGTCCAAAGGAGGCATGAGGAGGCGGCCTAGGCACCACCACCCCACTGTTCTTACTCATCAGGTGTAGCTGCTTCTTGGGCTGGTGTATAAATCGGGTCGATTTCTAGAGCATTAACATTTTTTGTTTTGTTAAATTTTTCCAGCTTTAGGGTTTCTTTTTGGGGGAGATTTGCCAGAATCTTCTTTCCACCACAACCAACCCACATTTAAAATTTCTCATCATCATTTCACTGAGTACTTTTAATTGTTAGAAAGTCTGCACATTGTTCTGCTGATTTATATTCACCCTTAAGCAAATTTTCCAAGTTCCTATCTTGCTTGTCCTCACCTTGATGCTTTCCTCATCACCGTGACCATATTAGACCTTGGTCTATATATGTGATGTGTTCATTTCAATTTTTCTCCTTTATCATCTTCCTCCAAGCCTGCTCTTTGGAGCCTGAGAGTGTCTCATGATACTGTAAGTCTCAGGAATTTCCTGGTCACAGTCAACTGAAACCAGCCATCACAAGTGCCCAGCTCCTCCTCTACCAGTCCACCTTGTACAAATTAGCATCATAAGAAGTGCTTAGTAAATTGAATTATTTCTAACAGGAAATTCACACCAATGGGAGGCAATATTAATCAGTGAACTTCAAATTAAAGACTATTGTGCAGTTTTATTATATTACACGATCTTTAGCTTCCAACAAAGTAACACCAAGAGGTTCTGACAGATTATTTATTTATAAACAAAGACATTTGTAATGTGGTAACCTTATCAACATGTCAGAAAAGCTATGTTATTTGAGAAATTTGAATTAAATGTGCTCTGCCAGGCAGGATGGGGGGCTGGGCTGCCACAGTCACTGAGGCTAGCAGGGCTCATCCCGGTCCCTGAGTCTGCAGCCATGTATGCCGCCTAGGACAATTTTAAAATCTCCCCTGGGTATCTGAGAAGGAGAGAGGACTTCACGAATGCCCCGCCCAGCAACACTTCAACCACGCTCACAGGATCTTGGCTTCCTGGAGCACACCCTACTGGTGAGTGGGGTGACATGTGCCAGTCACTCACAAGAGGTCCCTTGAGACCTTCCCTGTCCAGGCAGCTGGTGCACGGCAGATCCAGGCCAGGGGGGAAGAAAGGGTCCCAGCTACAAATTGACCTCACGGCTGCCAGGCAGCTCAGGTGCCAACAAGGGATTGCAGCCACCACTTTAAGATCAGGCTCCTCAGCCTGATAAGCCATGGAGAGATGGCCCAGACCACCCACCACCAGTGTCAGGAGGGCCTGCCGGCTACAAAGAGAGCCATGCCTATCCCCAGTAAACAGGTCATTCATGCAGGGTGCACTTTCTTAATATAAAAATCTCTTGGTTTGCTGGTGGTAACACTGGCTCCAAGAACAATGACACCATCGAAAGCTGCTCCCTTCTTCACAACCATGTGCACGTTGCCCATGCTACCTGCCCTGCCAAAAAGGCAGACATGGGGTTGGCCTTTGAGTGCCTCCACCCCAGCTCCCACCCCGATGGTTCTCACTCAATTCCAGAAGCAAAGGCTTCAGGGATAGAGTCAGAGGCCAGCACAGCCCAGTCCAGGGCCAGTGAGGGGTAGACAGCAGCCTATGGGGCAGACCACACAGGATAGGCAGAAGGTGGCCTTCCAGGAGATGTCCAGGCTTCCCGTCAGTCACAGAGACTCTAGAACCGATCAGGCAAGAAATTTGAAAATCCACCCAGGAGTTCAGCCACCCACACCCCAGCAGCACCAGCACCATGAGGGAAGAATGGCCCTTGGCCCCACAGTCCTCCTGTGGAATTCTCCGACATCTCCACATGGCTCTCTGGGAAATGAAGACGAAGTTCCCAGCCTGGAGAAAACTACCTCATAGGCCAGCTGACAGGTGGATGCAACAGCAGAGGGAAGCCCTGCTCGCTGTCCCACCTGAGAACACTCGCCCTGCCCCCTGCATGTCTTATAGCTGATGTCATGGGGAGCTCCCTAATCAGCGTGATGGGCCTCCAAGCACCCTCTCCCCAGTCCCCCACTACTTCTGTGCATTATAGCAAAGTGCTCCCCTCAGTGCCCAGGTCTAGGACATCCCAGCTCAGCCCACTGAGCACTGTCCCACAGGACACGGGGTTCCCCACCATCAGCAAGAAGGATTAAGCTCAGGTAGCCGATGGCCCTGGACTGACCGCACGGATCACCCAGGCTGGAGCAATGACCTGGGAGAAGTGTTCCCCCCCATTGGCTCAGCCACCTCCTGCTCCTCCTCAGGGGATACCCCCCAGTTCTGGGCTACCCACTGCCCAGCCCTGCCAACCTATGCCCATCTTTATGCAAGACCAAGGTGCCTGTGGCGCATGTGAGAAGTTCCATGGGAGAAGGCTCGAGCCCTCTCCCCATCTATCAGCAGAAGCCGAGGCCTACGCTGCCCCCTAAGTGATGCCAACACCACCACCAGCTCAAGGGGTGAAAGCAGGACCTGGAATCCACCTTGAGAAAGCTGAGTCATCAGCCCCGTGGCTCCAGGCACATGTCCACCTCTCTCCTCTTGTGGGAGCAAGCCTCCTCCATGTTGTTATGAAGAGGAGACAGAGCTCAACAGTGAGCACAGGGCACTATGTGCTGCGCACAGTAGGTGTACAAGAGGGAGATGCTGGAGTGAGCTCAGCAAGGACACTGTCAGCTCTGCAGGGAGCTGTGGGCCCGTGTGGGCTTGCTGGTCCTGACTCGGGGAAAGGGATGCTGTCTTGCAGAATTTGGAGAATGCAGGGCCCCAGGAAGGACAGCCAGTGAAACCAGCAGGTCAAGATTCTGAGGTTTTCTCGGCTCCACACAGACAGGGAGAGGAGACAGATGGGTCTGGAACATGAGCAAGGCCATGCCCATCCCCACAGGAAGGTCTCCAAGTGGCCCAGGGCCACTCTCAGGCCAGGCAGAACCTGCTGAGGAAAGTAGCTTCAGGAGGCAGATTCACTGGGCTGGGGAAGAGCCTGAGGACTCACGCTACCCATGGTGGGTGCCGCTACCCTAGAGCAGAGCCAGCCCCTGTGACCTGGCCCCTTCCGTGCAGCTGACTGCCCACCAGCTCTGCTCTGCTGGTAGCTGGGGTACCTGTGGGCAGTCTGAGCCCCTCGCTTCAGGAGTAGAACTGCTTCCCAGAACCGCACTCCCAGGCTCTGGTCCTATGAGGTCAGTAGCTGCTGTTGTGTGATAACAAAACAGTGGCCATAGCAGTAGGTGTAGGGACCGCATGCCAGCAGTGTGCCAGCACCACTTGGGTCAGCCACGTCACCCCAAAGATGCAGGCATCTAGTTGGTCAGACGAGCTGCAATGGAGACCCCTGGGCTGACAACTAGCTCTCCTCCAGCCTCGCCTGGCCTGCAGACACACCCAAGAAGCCCAGCAGGACATGGCCATGCCTCCACTTCCACCACCCCTGCGCTCCAGCTAGCGGATGGATCTGCAGGAGTAAGTGGCGAAAGGAGGCATGTCCCCACCAGCCCCTGCGTCCAAACCACAGAGGGAGCTCTTAGTTGCCCGCTCATCTCCTCCAGGGCTGTCATCATGGAACACTTGCTTTCACTGGGTGGTTTCTCTCACTGGGCAGAGACAGAAATAAGCATTTTGTAAAACATGTGACGTGAAATTATTCACCAGCTTCTGTTCTTTCCTCTGAGCATAGCCTTGCTGGTTGTTACTTTTCTTATTCAAATAGAATCTTCTCATTTTCATATATCTGATACAAGGAAATCTGGTCATGTAAAACTATAACTGAAAAAAACCAAAGACGTCTCCTCCTTTGCTTAGGAGTCTTAATTTTCAATGCTTTCTCCCTTCCCCCCTCAGCAAGTGTTCATCTCTCTCCAAGGCACCCAGGGGACCCGCCAATTTGTCCCAACATGTCCAAACCCACATGCACAGCTTTTGGGGGTCCATCCTGGGAAGAAGACAGATCCTCCCCAGCACAGCACCTATGGAAGCTGAGGCAGGCAATGCCTTCCAAAACCACTGGACACCTTCAGCCCTCACAAGGTCTGGCCTGGCAGCAAAGGACACAGGCCCCTTCTGCTAACAGAGTTTGTGACCAACCCCCCACCCTCTACTTTCACAATGATTGGGAACCAAAAAGCACATGTTTTGATTTAAGTGGCTTTGCTTAATGTGACTCATATAGAACAAATGACACAACTTTACAACAAACAACAAAGAGCTGGAAAAAAGGTCAAAGAATACTTAGCGACCAGGTGGGAGAGATGAGCTGTCTCCCGCCACTTGGGTAGAGCCATTCACTCTACCCAAGACGCACATGCAGACAAACTAATGGCCCGTAAGTGTGCAGTAACATGGCACTACTGATCCACAGCCCTCTCAGGCATGTCTCAGGGCACAGCAGCTCTGTGCTCACACCCGAGACACCACAGTTGGCCCCTATGCCGAGAGTCACCCACAGAGTGCTCCTGATACAATGCCCCCAAGGAGACTGACTCTCAATGCCCCATAGCAACAGCCTCCAGTCTCTGGACTCCCCTGCCCAGCTTGGGGGGCATGAGTGTCAGTTGCCAGGGGCATGGTCGTTCCAGCAGGAGCCACACTCTCCTAAGCTGCTGGGTCCTCAAAGTAAAAGTTACCATGCAAATACTGGATTGTTCTGGAATTTGGCTGAGAAGACGAGCTGTGTCTGGTCATGCTACATGCTTTCTGACCAAGGACCAGCCTCTCTGGCTCAGACACCAGAAGTTGGAAGGGAGTCAGAGAGGCAAAGTCTGTGTTTCTGGGGCTCAGTGGCGTTTGACAGGAGACAGTAAGAAAAGCGTGCGGTGCACCCCTTGGAGATACAGTCTTAACGGTAGCATTAGGGAAAGAAGACTCTTCTCAAGTATCAAGAAGGGAAACCTCTTCTAAACATTAGAAGGCAATGAAACAATTAAAAGCAAATTCTAATGAATTCAAAACACAGAACCACATACTTCTTCCGTAAACTTACCAGATACCCGCTCACAGACAGCTGGTACGAATCCCAGCAAAGTGATGATACTACCAACTGTTTTAATTAACCAGTGTTTTAATTAAAATGAAAACATACTCTGTGCAGACTTATTGTCTTCCTTTCTGTCCTGAACAGTGGGGTCTTGATTCACTTGTCTGTTGCTCCCCCACTGGAGTGAGTGCCTGTTGGGCAGTGTAAGCTGGCTAAGCCCTGCAACACAGAGGAAAACAAGGCACAACCCCCTTTCCGAGTCCCCTGGCTTGATCCATATCAATCAGGGGAGAAGACCAGAGACCATATCACAGGTTCCTTTGGTGTGTGTGTGCGCGCGCATGGCGTACGGAGGGAGCCTGTACACAGGGTGCCATCTGCATGAGGCTCCAGGCTGGTCCTTGTCTTGCTGGGGAAAAGCACAGGACTCAACAAAAAAAAAAAGAGAGAGAGAAGAAACTCACAGCCTGAAGTCCGTGGGTCTAGTGGGAGCAACTCCCGATACCCAGGTCCCTGAGCCCTCCCCGTGCTGCACCCCAGCGTGTGTCATTCCAGATTGAAAGTGTGTCCTAGACTCAAACAAGCTGAAACTCAAGTCTACTCCAACACCACCAGAAGTGTTATCTGGGGCCAAAAAACAAATCCTCTATACTTCACTTTCTTCATCTGTGCATGGGATGATGATGCTCCAGATTCTTAAAATTCTTGTGAAAGAGTTCAGGAGATGAGGTATATATATATATATATATATATATATATATATATATATATATATATATATATATATATATAAATTAATAAAAAATACTCAGCATGGGGCCGGGCATGGTGGTGCATGCCTATAAGCGGCAAACTAGGAAGCTGTGGCCAGGGCCAGGGATCGCAGTTTGAGTCCTGCCGGGGGCATAGCGAGACCTAGTCCCCCCCAAAAAATAACTGGGCGTGGTGACGTGTGCCTGTAATCCCAGCTACCTCGGAAGCTGAAGCTGGGGATTGCTTGAGTCTGTGGTACCCCAGGCAACGTGAGCCTGCTGTTCCACAGGCAAAAATAGTGAGACCTAGTCTCAAAAAAAAAAAAAAAAAACCAGTATGTATTAAACATCAATTAAGGGTAAAACATCCCACCACTAGTTATCTCTTATCCATCAGCCCCTGACTGATGGTGGTCATATCTAGGCAGATCAAAATAAAACTGAGAGGAGGAGGAGGAGGAGGAGAGAGAGTAAGAAGAGGAGGAACAAAAAAGCAAAAAGAGAGAGAAGGAAGAAGAAGAGGAGGAGGAAGAAGAAGAAGAAGTAGGGTAAGAAGACAGAAAAGAAAGTATCTTAAAAGCAACTACAGGAAAAATGACAGAATTTCTATAATGGAATAATTAACTGAGAACTGAACTCTTAAACAATGGAAGTCAGGTGACCATTGGAAAATATATCCAAATAACTATAAGAATAATTTCCAATATAGAGTTCAATGTCCAGTGCAAACATCTTTCAAGAATTAAAGCAAAAATAAAGGTATTTAGAGACAAACAAAATGCGAGTGAATTCGTCATCAGCCACCCAATTAACTACTACAGGGTGTCCTCTGGGCAGACAGAAACCATTACCAGATGGGAGCAAAGAGAGGGTGGAGGGACAAGGACCAAGAAAAGGGGTAATGGGTCTAAATGAGTATCGTCTGCAGAACACAACAGTGAAGACACATGTGAAACATGTGTACTTGACAACCCTAAGTAAAGAAGACAGTAAAAGAATAGATGGGTCTCAATATCCTCACAACACCTGGGAAGAGGTGCAGGTACCAACCTATGACAGGACTGCAAAATGCAGGTTGCGTTTTGCCAGGTCACCAAGAACCATCAAAAAAATCAAAATTAATAGGGGCTGGAAAAACACAAGACTGTAATTCCATTTCATAGAATAGACAGAAAGGTAGAGGTGTATCTATTCCCCCCAAAATGGGCTTAAAATTACACATCAAAATGCCAACATTGAGATTAAAATAGAAGCCATCTTTATTTCTTTATCTGTGTCTTCCAGGTGTTTACAAGTGACTTGAAGAACACTGACATGAAGAAATTCTTCTTCTAACGGTTGTCCTGACTCTCAGGTGTACACCTGAAAGGAAGCATTTTCATGAAGAAAAGCATTCTCTGTGATATGCTCTCCCTCCTCAACTCAGTGAGCACTGTGGTGCCAGGTCCCAGCACTGCGCCCACACAGGGAGAAACCAGGAGATCACATGGCTCCAGCTCCTGCCAATCTCACCCCTTAGAGCCAGTTCAGGGTCTCCTGATGCATTTCACTTAGGAGACTTGCTCACAACGGCTGATTAGCTAATCTTTCTTTTTTTTTAATTCATTTTATTGATTTGTCACAATTGTGCATTAATTGATCCCTCCTCCTCCCTCCATATCCCCCTCTGTATCCCCCTTCCTCCTCCCTCCATATCCCCCCTCTGTATCCCCCCTTCAGTCACTCCTCCCATTTTTCTGCAAATTGTTGTTTGGTTAAGTTGATGTTTAGTTGTTGGTTTTTTGGCCTGTTGTTCTCTTC
>PVHY01027675.1:0-15995 GCA_004024945.1 Uropsilus gracilis
AGTAGGTTTTGCTTTGTTGCCCGTGGAACTGCAGGTTTGCGTTGCCTGGGGTACCACAGACTCAAGCGATCCCGAGCCTCAGCTTCCCAGGTAGCTGGGATTACAGGCATGCCACCCCGTCCAGCTATTTTTTAAGACTAGGTCTTGCTATGTTATCCCAGGCAGGTCTCGAACCCGCAGACTCAAGCATTTCCTAGTCTCAGCCTCCCATCCTAGGCTGGGATTAAAGGCACATGCCACGATGCCCAGCTGAACTATCTGTTGCATTACAGGTTGTCTGAGAAATAGTTTCCTCTATGAATAGTTGCTCTATAGTGGCCCGTTCTCTCTAGAAATGGGAAGGAAGAAAGCAAGTGCTGATCTACACCATGGAGCCCTGGGCTTCTGCCTCCACCTTGTGCAGCTGGCAGCTGAGACCAACACAGTCTGAGGTCAGCTCACTTCCAAGCTGTGCTCCCAGGGCCTAGCTCCCTGTGTCAGCTTCCTCACCTCAACTTCACCCTGGCTTCCTGGTGTGATCCTGTCTCCTGCACAGGCCAAACAGGACTCTGCGTGGCTCAAGGTGGAGTAGGGGCCCGGGGTGGGGATGGGGGGCGGCGGAAGTTACACGAGCACTTGCTAAGTGTTGGCTTTTTAAACACTCACCATCCCATCCATTCTGCACAGGGAAGGGCCCAGGCCCTGGCCGGGAACAAACCCTCCATAGATGTTTGTTGAGTGACTGAACAAAATGCAGAGCTGCCTGCTGCAGTGAAGTGCGTCTCACACAGACCCTGCCCTCCACCCACCGTCTGCCAGCTCAGAGACAAGCCTGGGTTTCCACATCTGCCGCTGCTGCCAGGAGGTGAGCGGGCCTTGGGGGAGGCAGTTCCCGGCTGTGGAGCTGTCGGGAAGCCTGCCAAGGGGAGAAATTTCCCTCCTGCAGCTCAACCCGAGCTGAGTAATTCCTTGTTGAGTCCTTATCCAGCAGTGGCTGGGAGGGCAGGCGTGGGGCCGTGGGATTCACCAGTTAGAGTGGATGGAGCCTGGAGTCCTGCCAGCTGTGGCTTTGGGGCTTCAGGCTCCGGCCCAGGGTGAGGGCAGTGTCCCGAAAGTTCCAGCACCAACCCACACTGGCCATGTCACCTCTCTGGGCCTTGGTGTCCTCATGGGTGCCTGGGGACCCATCCCACCTTTGGGGGCTGATCTGAGACCCAGAGGGGCCTTGCATAGAAGCTGGGGAGGGTTTTATTGTCCCATGGAGGACAGGAGCTGCCTCAGAGGCGACAGCCTGGAGGGCCTTGGCTGAGTCACTTCCCTCAATCCTGAGACAAATGTTCACCAGGGCAGGGACACTTGAACTGCAAGTGAGACAGCGTAGTGGGAAGCAGGCTCCAGAGCTCCCTCTTTGTTCCTTCAGCTGATACGCCTTCATTCATTCACGGGTGGACAGCGCGGGATGCTTCTTTAGCCAGATCTATTCAGAAACAAATGGCAACAAGAAACAGCAGAAGGAACCTTCCAGGATGCCCAGCTGAATTTAAATTTTATATCATTTTATTTATTTTATTTTATTTGAGACCAGGTCTCACTATTTTTGCCTGTGGAACTGCAGGCTCACGTTGCCCAGGGTACCACGGACTCAAGCGATCCCCAGCCTCAGCCTCCCAGATAGCTGGGATTACAGGTGCCTACCACCACACCTGGCTATTTTTTGAGACTAAGTCTCACTATGTTGCCCTGGGCGGGTCTCGAACCCGCAGACTCAAGCAGTTCCTAGTCTCAACTGTGCTCTAGGGCTGCGCTTACAGGCAGGCACCACTATGCCCGGATGAATTTGAATTTTAAATGAACAAATCCTGCTGGGCATGGTGGTGCTTGCCTGTAATCCCAGTTTACCTGGGAGGCTGAGGCTGGGCATCACTTGAGTCCACGGGTTCGAGACAACCCTGGGCAACATAGTGAGACCTAGCCTCTTAAAAAAATTAAAAATAAATAAACAGACCCTTTTTTAGTGTAAGTCTATCCTGTGCTCTATCTGCTAATGTATCCCACAGTACGTGGTGGCAGCCATTTTGAAGCTCACAGGGCCCCGTTTCTTTCTCCCACAGCTGTGAGGTGGGAATTAGCACCTCTGTTACCCCTGAGGAAAGGAAAGACCCCACCTGCCAGGATCCTGCGGCTGGGATCCAGCTGAGGCAGGTCCTCTGGGGCTGGGCACTCTTATTCCCTGCTTGCTTCCTGGGTGACAGTTTTGGGACCAGTGTGGCAGCCACTGGCACTTCCCCAGATCCAGCCCCTCACCTGCTGAGGGGATCCCTGTGGGTCACCCAGGCTGGAGGCTGGCACCCCAGGACAGACTGGGGAGCTGGGTGGACGGAACCCCCAAGTGGTATGGGCAGGTGGGACCGTGTGGTCACATGGCTTCTGGCCTGCTCCACAGTCCCTTGTCATCGACAAGCAGTGACGTCCCAGGTGAGGCTGGGCCCTTGGAGCCAGCCCCCCTCACCTGTGTGTCGTGGTCCCTCTCTGTGCTGATCTCTTTCCTCTCACTCATTCTCTCACCAACAATTCACTCATTCATTTATTTCACTTCCACAGATGCTTCTTGTATGCCTGCCATGTGCTGGGCCCTGTTTAGGCAGGAATCCCAAGGAATACACGGGAATTAAGACAAAAGCCTCACACCCGTGGAGCTGGTGAGGACATCGAGAATAGACATGTGAGCTGTTTTCCTGCAGGAAAGCACAAGGATGGGAGCAAAGCAAAAGGAGATGACAGAGTGTGGCTACTGGAACCTCTTGAGAGGGGGCAGTCCAGGAGAACTTCCCTGAGGAGGTGAAATTTGAGGAGAGACCCAAGTTGTCGAAGAAGCTGATCTGGGTCCTATACAGGAAAAGGATTCCTGATGGAGTGAACAGCAGGCGCAGAGGTCCTGGGGAGAGATTAAGCCGGATGTTGCAAGAAAAGATGGTGCTAGAACCCAGAGGATAGGCCGGACACAGTGGCATGTGCCTGTAAACAGCAGCCTAGGAAGCCGTGGCGGGGACCAAGGATCGTGGTTTGATTCCCTCTCCCGGGACAACGTAGTGAGACTTAGTTCCAGTGGCACACGCCTGTAATCCCAGCTACCTGGGAAGCTGAGGCTGGGATTGCTTGAGTCCGTGGTACCCCGGGCAATGTGAGCCTGTGGTTCCATGGGCAAAAATAGCGAGACCTAGTCTCAAAAAGAAAAAGAACCCAGAAGATGAGGGGGATCCTGCTGGGGCCGAGGGGGTGGCTCACACAGGCCTGAGGTCACAGATGAGATCCTGCTTTGTTCAGCCTTCGGCTCCCTGAATCACATTCCCCAAGGAGCCTTCCCTGGCCAGTCTGGTTCAACTGGCCCCTCATAACCTCCTTACTGTGTGACAGCATCACCTCTGTTTATTGGGCCTCCGGGGAGGTGTTAGCACTCTCTCCGCAAGCTGCAGTGTCAGGTGGGCTGCATGGCAGATGGGTTGTTTCTGAGCCTCAGTTTCTTTTTCTTTTTTTTTTTTTTGAGACTAGGTCTCACTATTTTTGCCTGTGGAACCGCAGGCTCTCGTTGACCGGGGTACCACAGACTCAGGCAATCCCCAACCTCAGCTTCCCAGGTAGCTGGGATTACAGGCGCGCACCACCACACCCAGTTATTTTTTGGGAACTAGGTCTCGCTACGGGCCCCAGGCAGGACTCGAACCATGATCCTTAGCCCCTGCCACTTCATAGGCTGAAGCATATAGGTACGAGCCACCGTGCCCGGCCTGAGCCTCAGTTTTTTCACCCGCAGGATGGGGACAACTCAGAACTGACCTCCCTCTTTACCTTGTAAGACTCCCCCAAAACCAGGGACGCTTTAAGGAGCGCTCAGCTATCAGTTCCTCCATAAATTCAACACAGAATCACCATCTGACGAGCAACTCCACTCTAGGAAGGTGTGACGGCCAGGACCCAGCCAGTAGTGCCTGGAAGGATGACTGGAGCACCCAGCCCACGTGAGCACCCAAGGCCGTGCAGACTGCGGCCTTGACCCAGTCGCCTCCCACGCCGACAAGATTCCCCTGAAACGATGACGTCCCTGGCTGAGTCTCACTGGAGGCCGGCTCACCACGGGGTGCTGTTAAGCACTCTTCGGCGTGGCAGAATTCACATAAAATCCTCCACTTGAGCGCTTTGAAATTGTGCAACGCGTGGCATTTAGTGTGTTCCCGGCATTGTGCAACCATCACCTCTGTCAAATTCCAGGACATTTCCAGCTCTCTAAAGGGAACCACTGTCCCCTGGAATAATCAGCCACCCCTCTCCTCCAGCCCCTGGAAATCCCCGCCCTGCTTGAGTTGGCCTTCTCCAGTGGTTTCCAATTCGTGAAATCACACGGCGCCTTCTGAGTCTGGCTGCTGTGGTGTGTCCGTCCTGATGGAGAGCGTGTGAGGCTTCGTTCCTTTCTGCGGCCAAATAATAGCCGATTGTCCGGACGGCCCATGTGTTGCTTATCCATTCATCGGCCGATGGGCATCGACTTCCACGCTGCGCCCGGCGTGAATGGTGCTACTGTGAGCATGGGTGTGCGGGGTTTCGCTCCAACATCTGTTTTTAATTCTTTTGGGAATATACCCAGGAGAGGAGCTGCTGAATCAGATGGATTCTAGGTTGAATTTATGAAGGAGCTGACAGCTGAGCGCTCCTTAAAGCATCCCTGGTCTTGGGGGATTCTTACATGGTAAAGAGGGAGGCCGGTGCTGAGTTGCCCCCATTCTGTGGATGAAGAAACTGAGGCTCAGAAGGGGCTGTCACAAGTCAAGGTCATACGGGAAAGGAATGATGAGGCTGGGTGAGTGGGTTCCCGGGGAGTAGTGAGAACAAGGTTCTCCCTGTGTTCTGTGCCTCTCGCGTTACCTTCTACAGAAACAGCTAAGGAAAGAGGTCAAAGTTGGGGTTTCTCTGGCCCAATGGCTTTGATTCCCATCCTTTCTCTGTCCTAACTGAGGGACTTTGGGCAAACTGGCCACCCCTTGGCCTCTGCTTCCTTTCCGGGGTGCTCGGGGGAGAGCCACTCCCAGAGGGTGCTAATGAGGACATGTGCTGTCACGCCTAGCATTGTCAGTCCTGACTCAGGGGAAGAGGTTACTCCAGTCATGAGATCCCAGGGTGGGCCAGGGCCAGCATGGGGCCTGGGGCTTCCAGAACCTTCTCTCTAGAGGGGTGGGAGGGTGATGGTCCATTTCAGGACTGGAAGGAGGGGCCAGTCTGAGGGTGCAAGGGACGTGACCACCTCAAGGGCTCGAGTCCACGCTGACACAGGTTTTAGCGGGAAAACAGCACCTCATTTCCCAGAAATGCTTTGACATCGCTCAAGGGAAGAGAAAGCAGCCTGGGCTCGTTAACTCCCCCAAACCACACTGCAGCCGAGGCCAGAAATAAAAATAACGATGGCTGACGTGGATGCCGGAGATTAGACCTCTAGCCTGGATGTGACGCTAGGGCAGGGGCAGAGGGACCAAGAGATGTCACAGCTTCCAGTTATCAGGGGTCCTGGTGCTCTCTGCGGAGCTGGCACAGATGTGGCCAGCCAGTGTGCGAACAGGGACATAGATTGAGCACCTGCTGTATGCACTGGCTGATCCGGCACAAAACCACCTGGGAAGCATCCTCTGCAAGTAGGGGCTTGGGAGGGGTGAAGACCTTGCTTGGTACCTTAGCTGAGGGGTGGTGGCGCGGGACCTTGGAGCCACAGCCAGGACCCGGATGGGGCCCCCACTCTGAACCGCCACTGGCCTTCCTCAGGGAGGACCAGGGAAGTGTCTCTGGATGTCCTGCAAAAATAAAAGTGCCTGTGTGTGTGGCTGAGGTCACCGGCTGCTGACGGAGGAAATGGGGAGGGGTGAGGGCCCCCCAGGAAGAGCCCAGAGCTGTGTTGGCTGTGGATTTTCTTTCCTGGACTCTTGGTCAGTCTGTTGCGGGGCAAGTGTGAGCGGGTTGGGGCTGTGGGGTCCGAGAACAGGTCTGCAGCCCAGAGCCCCTCCTCTCCCTCTCCGGGAGGCGCCAGGACCCGAGTGGCCTGTCTGCCAGGGGAAGCTCGGCCCCACCCAGCCTGCTGCCCTGGAATTGCTAAACAGGCACCACCCCTGCAGGCACCGTGTCCCCGAGACGCCAGTCCCCAAGGTGCTGCGCGTCCCAGACAAGTGTGACACCCTCTCAGAGCCTCAGTCTCCTCCCCCAAGAAATGGGGATTACCGCTGCACCCCATGGGAGGCCAGTGCTCGGGGCGGCTGCTCTTCCTTCTGCGGCCGCCAGTAAGAATGTGCATGGAGTGTCCACTAAGCTGTGGGAGGACGGCCCTGGCCCCGGCCCGCCTGCATGTCAGGCCGGAGGTCTGGCCAAGGCTGGCTCCTGCCGGACGTGGGGGGAGGAGGCCGAGCCAGTCAGGCTCCTGAGTCACAGTTTCCCGTGGCTGCCAGCACCAGGCGGGAAGGAGGGAGGTGGGTGGTGGGTGGAGGCAGGGGTTGGGGAAAGGAGCGTGGGGCGGGGAGTGGACAGAGAACTTAGTCTGGGCTGTTTGGGGGCAGGACAAACAGAAAACCATCCGTTAGGAGTAAATCAGACACAAAGAGGACCCTGGGATGTGCGTGTGGATCCCTTGCGTCCCTGCGTTGCAGATGGCAGATGCAATCCAAGTTCCCTAGTCCCGCCCACATGCACTGCCCTCAGCTGCACAACCTGCTTCCTATGCTGGGAGCTCGCTGAGTCTGTTCCTGCCTCAGGACCTTTGCACTTGCTGTTTCCTCTGCCTTAGACTCTTCAAGGAATGGATGGCCTTTTTCTCACCCTCAGGCTTCAGCGTACACGCCACCTCAGAGAGGATCTCCCTGACCTCCTGAGCTTTAAACTGTTCTTTCTACTCTCCTCTCCTCTAGTCAGATATTATTCATGTATTTCTCCAAAATGTACAGAGTAGCTACTGAGGAAGCCACTCTGCTCTGGGCACGAGGGACAGAGCAGTGAGCAGAGCAGACAACCTCCCTGCCCTCAGGGAGCGGCCATTTTACTGAGGGAGACAGACAAGTAGCCTGTGTGCCACGGTGAGGATCAGGAGGGGAGATTCAAGGTTAGCTGGGGAAGTTGGGGTCTCAGAAGAAGTGAGTTTCCACACTGGTGAGAGAAAGAATTTAGAGGAAGTGGGGGGGAGACTATGAGTAACTGGGGAGAGAACAGCAAGTGCAAAGGCCCTGAGGCGGCCATGACTAAGGCTTAGCAAAGAAAGTCAGCATGGGGCTGGGCATGGTGGTGCATGCCTGTAGGTGGCAGCCTAGGAAGCGACAGTCAGGGATAGGGATCGTGGTTCGAGTCCCACCAGGGACACGTAGCGAGACCTAGTCCCCAAAAAATAGCTGGGTGTGGTGGTGTGCGCCTGTAATTCCAGCTACCTGGGAAGCTGAGGTTGAGGATTGCTTGGGTCCGTGGTACCCTGGGCAACGTGAGCCTGCGGTTCCATGGGCAAAAATAGCGAGAACTAGTCTCAAAAAAAAAAAAAAAAGGTCAGCGTGACTAGAGCGGATGAGGGGGGTCAGTGTTAGCAAGGGAGCCAGGAGGGCAGGTCCAGAAGGTCATGGTAAGGATTTGGTCATTGCTCTGTTGAGTGGGGAGCCCCTGGAGGGTCCCTAGCAGAGGGGTAATGGGTGGTGAGAGGTGGCCAGATGATAGGGAAATCTAGGGGGAGCACTGACCGTCTTAGCAGTGGATTGGAGGACAAAGGAGGGGCGCCAGGATAGTGTTCAGCCGGGCCTTGCTAATAGGCGGGCAGGTAGGCGGGCAGGCAGGCAGGCTGGCCGGTCCTGCCCACCTTGCCCTGCCTCGAGGTGAGGCCCAGGTCCTCCACCAGGATCCCATCTCACAGGTCAGTTGAGGCTTCCAAGGTCAGCCCTGAATCTGTCCTGGGCGGGGTCAGTGTTGATGGGTCTGTCTTCCCCCATGAGAGCTAAGTCCACTTGCCTTCTTTCCCATGACCGGCAGAACAGCCAGGTCTGTGGTGAGGTTAGGAGAAGGGGAGGGCATGGGAGGGAACTGGGTCCTTTCAGAGCAATGACAGGGACAAGTGATGCAGAAGCCATCAGCTAAGGGGAGAAGCAGGCTGTGGCCAGCCCAGCACCCCCAGTCCTCACGTAGACCTACTGTCTCATCCCTCTGGTCATGGCCCCCTCCCCCACCAGGACTGGTCTCATGGGATCCTGGCCAGACTGTGGCCAGTGACTCAGCAGGAATCACCCCAGACAGGAGCCAGGGCCCCAGTGCCCAGACCAGAAACCACCAAGAGCTCTCCAGCTGGATGGGCTCTGGGACTGAGTAGGCGTGAAAGCGCTCAGGCCAGGGTAGCGGGGCAGGTGGTGTGGGAAGACCCTGGTCTGATGTGGCATCCAGCCACCTGCCAGGATGGTGTCCACTGGGACCCAATCAGCACTGGAGGGGGATTCTTGGCTGTTCAGGCCATGATCTGCCTGCTTTGCTGGGCTGTCATCTTGGACTGTGTCTTACCCCAGTGTTCCTGGTTATACTCTGGTCTGTTCCAGAGTGGCCCGTGCCTTTCCATTCTTCTGTATTTATTAATTCATGCAAGAGACATTTATTGAGCACCTAGTATGTGCCAGACAGTGTTCTAGGTGCTGAAGTTGTACCTTGAATAGAGCAAGATCCCTGCTCCAGTCAACTCACAGGAGATTGGTAATGAAGCTCATAGGTGGTGGTGGGAGTGTGGGGAACAGTGGGGTAGCAGCATGAGTGATCACTGGTCTGAGATTAACAGGGAGGGGGCTGTGTTCAACAGTGGGGTGCAGTGGCACCGGGAGTGGACCTCTGACCAGATGCCTGAAGGAGACAAGGTAGATCGTCATGCAGCTATGAGGGCTAAGAATAACATTCGAGGCAGCGAGAACAGTCAGTGCAAAGGTCCTGGGGCAGGAATGTGCCTGCTCTATTCTAGGAACAGCCCAGAAGGCCACGTGCCTGGAACAGATAAGCAAGGTGACCATAAGGGATGAGGTGGGAGGAAAGACCCTGATGCATTTTGGGCAATTTAAGGATTTCCAAGAATATTTCTGCCTTTCCCACCAACTTTAGTAGTAAACCACCCACTGGAGATGTGCCGACTGGCACTCATGCCCTCTGTTTGCAGTCTAATCTTGCCAGATGATCTTCCTGCTGCCTTTCCAATCTGGGCCAGCTGTCGGGGGGCCAGGACCTGGCTCCTTCCTTCCCCTTTCATCATCTATTCGTTCATTCCACCAGAAATTGCTGAGCTGGGATGGTGAGGCGCAAGACAGACACAATTCCTGCCCATGGGGAGCTCAGAAATCTAGGTGGGCAAACCCAGGCAGGGGATCCCACAAAGCTGAGAGGAAAACTCAGGAAACACTGGCTGCCCCCAGGGAGGAAAGCAGCACTTGCCCCAGCCCTGCAGCACACAGGTGTGACTCCCAGGCAGGAGGCTGCGCCCGGGGGTCCCAAGTTCCTTCTCCCATGTCACCGAAGTAGCCCAGAGCAGCAGAAGGCTGCATCGGGCAAGAATCAGGTGGGGGCTGAGCTCCATGGTCCTTTGTCACAGGTTCCTGTGGGAGTAGAAGGTCCCTGGAAGACAGGGAGGTGGGGGGCAGTGGGAGTAGGGGTACCCTAGTGTCTAGGGAGTTGTGGGGAGTTCTACCTTCCTTGGTCCCAGTAGCTGAGGCCTTGGCTGGAGACCACTGCCAGGAATGGCAGATCCAAGATTTGTATCCCCCCAAAGTTCTCTGTGTGCCCCCCAACCCACCCTGCTTCTGCACCAGAGTGTGCTGGGCCCACAAATCTGCCTGGGAAAAGCCCAGGGCTATGCATGCAATCACACGCAGGGCCTGCTGACTCAGGCCCCAGGTCAGAGAGCCCACAAAGGTCAGAGGGAATGTCCCCTCCCAGTCGGGAACAGGAGATTCCAGCATCTCCAGGAGTTGCTCTTGCACTTTCCTCTGCCTCCTGGCTGCTACCATTTGTTCTCTCCCTGCTTCAAAAAAGGTCAGACAACTCGGGGCCTAGAGATGCTAGGCAGGGACTTAAATGAGCAAAGGGTAAGGCAATAGGGCTTGGTGGGGCTTGTGGCGGCCAGGATTCATGACTCCACAGGAAAGGATTCATGAGTGCCCATTGCCATGGGAAGAAGGAAAGTCTGATTTTGATGGAAATTTGTGAGCAAGGAATTCCAGTTGTTTCAAGACCTAGGGGCACAAACGCCTCTATCCCTCCTCTGTCGCTCTGTGAGATCTAGCTTGATCTAAGGTTTCCCTCTTTGTGGCTCTGCCTATTGTCGAGGGCAGAAGTTGGAAGCTTGCTGTGGGCTCTAGAGGAGCCCAGGCTTCTCTGTTCAGCTTTCTTTCCCATGGCCAGACCTGGAGGAGGACATTCAGGGTAGTGATCTGGGACTGGCCAGCGAAGCACCATCCTGCTGCAAAAGTCATTTCTCACCCTCACCTCCACCCTGTCCCTCTCGGGTGTCTGCCAGGGTTTTAATGGATAAAACACTGCCAGTGCCTGGGCCCTCCCCTCCATCCTGAGAAGGGTGCCAGTTCCGGAAAAATGGCTCAGGGTGCCTACAGACGCAGTTTATGAAGTCCTGCACTGAGGCAGGTCCTGGCAAGCCAGTGTCTTTATGGAAGACTTCCTGGAGGAGAGGGTAGGGTTGGAGGCAGCTCTGTGACTGAAGCTAGAGTCAGGACAGCTGGCTTTAAAATAGACCACCTGGGGATCCTGGTGATCCTGTCACCCTGGCCACTCTGTTCCCCAATCAGGGTCTGAGCACAGTATGTACTCAAGATATTTCTGCAACACCGAAGAAAGAAAACCACAACTTTAGAGGGTACCTTCTTGAGAGCTTGTTTGGAGGTTCTAGCAGGGGAGCGCAGCTACTCGTATACCCTCGACCGAAGAACGGTCCGTCTCTATTCGGGGAAGGCCGTCCTCTTCGACCGAGCGCGCAGCTTCTGGAGGGACGCACATGGAGCGGTGAGGGAGAAAGGGGACACCCGCCTAGCCAGCCAGATCAGCCGAATCAACCCTGGCTATCAATGGGGTGACAGATGTCGCAGCCAGATCGCCCTCACATCCAGAGGGTACCTTCTTGGCACTAAGACCTGTGACTAACTCTGAGGTGGGAGTTACGAGAGCCCATTTTCTCCTGAGGCACAAAGTGGTAAAGCACTTTGCCCAAGGTCAGACAGCTGACAGGCGGCCAGGGGTTGGGTCCCAGGCCTGTGTGCAGGGCTTGGAGTGTATCAGTTGTTGAACAGCTCAGCGTCTATCTCTCCCAAGGACCCGTGAGGACCAAAAATTCGAGTGTATCAGTTTGGGTTTTTTTTTTTTCTCTTTTTGAGACTAGGTCTTGCTATTTTGCCCGGGGAACCACAGGCTCACGTTGCCCAGGGTACCACGGACTCAAGCAATCCCCAGCCTCAGCTTCCCAGGTAGCTGGGATTACAGGCACATGCCACCACGCCCAGCTATTTTTTGAGTCTAGGTCTTGCTGTGTTGCTCCGGGAGGGTCTCAAACTCATGGACTCAAGCGATTCCCAACCTTGGCCTCCCATCCTCGAGGTATCAGTTTTGATCCCTGCACCTCTCTCTGACCTGGCACACAACAGGAGCTGAGTAAATACCTGTTGAATAAATTTCAAAGCTCTCTGAAGCTGGGCATGGTGGTGTGTGCCTGTAAGCAACAGCCTATGGAGTTGTGGCGGGGTCTGGGGATCGTGGTTCGAGTTCCGTCCGGGGCAACACAGCGAGACCTAGTCCCCAAAACATATCTGGGCATGGTGGCGCATGACTGTAATCCTAGCTACCTGGGAAGCTGAGGCTAGGGATTGCTTGAGTCCGTGGTACCCCGGGCAACATGAGCCTGAGGTTCCATGGACAAAAGTAGCGAGACCTAGTCTCAAAAAAAACAAAAAACAAAAAAGCCCTCTGAGTCCTTGGCCGAGTCAGTTTCTGCATCTGTGCAATCGGCATGTGGAAACCCTCAGCTCCAGGCCTGCCTGCCCTGACCATGGAATGGGAGAATGGATTTGCGCAGAGGGGGTGGAAGGCTGAGCAGAAAAGCTCCAGCGTCAACAGCCCAGGAGTCTACTCCAAACTGTCCCCCTCCTCTGGACTCAGTTTCTGCATCTGGTGGGGCAGCGTGGATGCCAGGGAACTGGGTTCTCCCAGGCCCCTGTGTGGATGGGCGTTGATGACCCTGGAGCATCCCCCACCCCGCATCTTGGGGACTGAGGATCTTGAAGAAGTGGCAGGTCGTAGCTCACTGTGGCACACGGGCGACAGGCTGCCTCTCCCGGCCTGAGCCTTCCAGTGGTGCCCGGCAGGGCTGAGCTTGTAGGCCCAGCCACCCAGCAGGTTGACTTCCCCACCCCCACGAAGCCTATGAAAGCCAGCACCTGCTGAGCCATTGGCCCACCCCCTGCAGCCTGCGGCCTGGTGAGGGTGGCCAGGCTCTGCCCACTTTACAGACAGGGAAGCTGGAGGTCACAACGGGGAGTGATCACGCAAGAGCGCAGAGCCCAGCTCCCTTGGCTCCAGGCTCTTCCCTCGGCCTGACCCTGCTTGTATGAGGGACAAGGGGGGCCTCAGGGCAGGAGGGGGCCCCATGATGCCTCCATCAGCAGGGAGGGCATCTCCTAGCCCCTTGAAAGGCCTGCAGTCTTTTTGTAGCTCTGGCGGCAGAGCCGAGAGAACGGGCTGCCTCATTCTGCAGTGAGCGCCCCAGTGGCCCGAGAGGCCACCCCCACCCCAGTGGCCAGTGGTCCGACCTGTGACTCCTTGCTCTGTTCGCAGCTCCTGACAGCCCTGGCACGAGCCCACCTCGGGGTCCCTGGGGCGCCTTTTCTGCCCGTGGGGCTTCCCCCCACCCCCACCATTTCCCAGAACTGGAGTTGCCTCATACGCTGCTGCCTGGTGCTTTGCCCGCCCAGCCCCCAGGTCCTGCACTGGGCTGGCAGTCCGCGTCCGCTGCTCGGTGTGTCCCCATGAGCCGGGTGGCACACCCGTGGGCTCCAGCCCGGCCGGCTGTGTGAGCTTGGGCAAGCGTCTGCCCATCTCTGGGCCGCCATCCTCGCAGAAGAAGGGATGACACAGCCCCCGCCCAGAATGCTGGACTCCTGGAGAACTCTGGGAAATGGAAGCGGGGCGGGAGGGGGGCACTCCCCTCCCCCCCACCATCCTCCCACCCTGCCACCCTGCTCTCCAGCTGGCCCCTCAGTGGTGTCCCTTGCTTCTCCCTCCGCAGGCCTGAGCGGGTCGAGCTGTGCACCTGCTCAGGTCACGAGCGCTGGCGGGGGCTGGGGGGCAGGTGCCCGGGGGGCTGGGGGACAAACCGGCCATTGTGGTCTTGCGTGTGAGGGGCTCCAGGGCCTGAAGAGGCTTCGGAAGCAGGTGTGAGAGCAGGTGTCCACTGCACCGCAGGTGGAGGGGGGCAGCATCAGCATGGAGGGGGAGGGGCGGGGGCAGCGCCCCCATACATGCGCAGAACCGGCCGGGCTGGTCGGACACCTGTCTCCTGCTGCTTCTTGTCAGGCCTGGGGTGAGGGGCCTGGGGAGGGGCGAGTGTAGGGAGGTGGAGGCTGGAAGGCGACCTGGAGGGGCGGAGGGGCGGGGGCCAGAGACTACTGGGGCAGAGGGGCCTGAAATAGGGGCTCCTTCAGGCTGGGGGCACCGAGCAAGTCACATGTGGTTTCCCTGGGCCTCAGTTTCCTCAGCCTGGAGCGAGGGTGGGGCCTCAGGTGAGAGCCCGGCACACACCTGGGGCACTGGCTCCACCTGATTGTGCTTTGCAGACGCTGCTGCGGGTTTTACGAGACCTCCAAACCCTCCGGAGGGCAACAGTGGCTGAAGGCGCAGGTGAGGGTCAGTGTCTTTTAGCAATTAAGTTTCTTTTTTTTTTTTTGAGACTAGGTTTTGCTATTTTTGCCTGTGGAACCGCAGGATCTCATTGCCCGGGGTACCACAGACTCAAGCAATTCCCAGCCTCAGCTTCCCAGGTACCTGGGATTACAGGCACGCGCCACCACACCCAGCTATTTTTTTGGAACTAGGTCTCGCTGCGGGCCCCAGGCGGGACTCGAACCGCGATCCCTAGCCCCAGCCGCTTCACAGGCTGAAGCTTACAGGCACGAGCCACCATGCCCGGCCTTAGCAATTAAGTTTCTTTATTTTTTTGTTTTATTTATTTTTTGAGACTAGGTGGAGCCACAGGTTCATGTTGCCCAGGATACCACAGACTCAAGCAATCCCCAACCTCAGCTTCCCAGGTAGCTGGGATTACAGGTGCGCGCCACCACACCCAGCTATTTTTTGGGACTAGGTCTCGCTGTGTTGCCCTGAGTGGCACTCGAACCGCGATCCCTAGCCCCAGCTGCTTCATAGGCTGAAGCTTACAGGCACGAGCTACCGTGCCTGGCAATTAAGTCTCTTTAAATGAAGGGTTCTGCGCCGTTGCTTTGGACACGGTGCTGTTACACACCCAGCATGCCCAGCGCAGTGTGAACATGGTGCTAACACGCACGCATGGGAACGTGCGTGTGACTGGCTGCGGTGCGCTGGCCACTTGACTGCAGCGGTCTGCACCAAGCCCCGTCTCCTAGGGGCGCCCAACGTGAGGGGGAGAGTGGGGAGGCCCTGAAAAATGCTTTGGGGCCTCAGCTCACCTCGAAAGAGAGCTTATCATTCCAGGAGCATTCTCGGGCACCCACTGTGTGCCAGCACCGGGCAACGGGGTGGGGGTGCAGGAGCGAGTGGGAAGGAGGGGGCCCCTGTCTGGCAAGGGGGGGAGCAAATCCACAGAGAGAATTGGGACAATGAAGAGGGAACTGGGCGCTGCCCTAGAGGGTGAGGGGGCAGCTGCTTTAGGGGCGCGGTCAGGGTGCCTCTCTGAGGGGGTATCACAGGGTGACCTGGACAGCAGGGGCCCAGCATGGGCCAGCTGAGGAGTCTAGGCCCTTCATGGCAGAGGCAATGGCCCTGGGGTGGGGTCCAGCTTGCTTTGCATTTGCAGAGCTGCAGGGATGCCCTGCAGGGGGAGTGGGGGACCCCCGGGGCCAAGGCCAAGGGGCAGGGCATGGAGCAGGCTGCAGGAAGTGGGGCCAGGACCCAGGGCCAGGCAGGTTCTCGCTGATGGCTAATATCCCGAGTGCCTGTGAAGAGATGCAGCCCTGGTGGGAGGGGTGGGGGCTCCATAAACAACCAGAGCTCGTAAAGCTGATCAAAGCAGCGGCCTGTCCTAGCCCTGGCCACTTCCTGCCGGGCCCAGCCCTGCCCTGCCCCCCACACACTGGCCGCTGGAATTGCTGGGGGGGGGTGTCTCCATGTGGCTGCCACCGGGTCCCTGGGCCTGGGCTGGTGTCGTCGGTTTCGCTGGTTCCGAAAGGGGAGCAGATGGGGCCACGGGAGGTCTTCTCTGTCTTTGAGGGGTGCGCCAGGAGCCTCAGGTCTGCTTGTGACGCAGGCGGTGAACCCCAGACGCTGTCCTCAGCTCAAAAATGGGGTTCATGCCAGTGTCTGCTTCTGTGTGGAGTTTTCTCATGATGCTGTGACTGGAGCCGGCTGCCCAGCCCATGGCTGCGGTGACGGTGCTCAGGCAGCCTGGGGAAGAGGCCACCAGAACCCTGGTCTGTGGGCCAAGGGTGGGGGACTGGGGCAGTGCAGGGCCCTCACCTGCACCTTCTGGGCAGGTCTGGGGAGGGAGGGTTTCCAGGTCTGAGGCTTGTCAGGGCCAAGCCTGGGGCCCAAGATGAAGGCAGGTCTAGCCCTCAGGGCTCATTAGCGCTCTCTCCGAGGCTGTTTCCCCTGACAAGTGCAACAAAAACCCACCTGAGGAAGATCTGAGGTAAAAACAGCCCAGGTTTCCACTGATCTCCTCATGCCCCACCCCCCATCCTGCCTGGTCCTGCCCATCCTCTCCTGCCTGGACACTGAATCCCCATCCTCCCTGCCTT
>PVHY01027676.1:0-15999 GCA_004024945.1 Uropsilus gracilis
TTTTATTACTACAGCATCTCTCAAGAAGGCCCAGCCTGAGTGGCCGCTACGCTACAAGACACGCGTCTCCTCAAATGTGATGTTTGATCACATTGAGGATTTTTGCAGCGGGATCGTTTATCATCTGAAATTTAAATCCTGCCTGAATTTCAGAGGTTCCACGCTCAAAATCCTTTTAGGGGCCTTCAAAGTCTGTAATCTGTTAAGAATTTAAAAAAAAAAAAAAAAAAGCCCCGGTTGATTCTTTCTCCCAAAATAGGCTTGCTACACTTTTCAATTCGTTTAGAAGAAAGAAAGAAACGCCTTCTCGAAAAAGATGATTTTTGCAGCTTATTTGATTTAAGGGGCAACTGTTTCTACGACACCCAATAAAATATTCTGACCAAAATAAAGTGAGACTCTTTTCAGGAACTGCAAATAAGCCCAGAAGAAACATTTATTTTAAAAAGGATTAAGGGGAGAGAGAAACTAGGAGCTGGGTTCAGGGAAAGAACTAGAAATGGACAGGAAAGAAAAACTGTCTCCCCCCTTCCTCTATCTTCCCAGAAATCTAGGAGGGCTGGCGGCTTATTATAATTAAAATGAGAGGGTGGGGAATAAGGAGTCCCCTGGGTCCAGAGGACTGTAGGAAAAGAGGAAAGGAAGAAGGGAGGGGGAGTCTAAGGGAGACTGAAGGTTTGTTCCAGTGGGGTGGACCCAGCGCTTTCTGAGGGTTGAATAAAGGTTGACTTGAGGAGCGTCCCCCTCCCCCACCCCCAAGTCCACAGGTAGAGATTGCTCAGAAAGGCAGTACCTCCCCAACACATTTTTCCATGTGATTTTCATTCTATTTTCATCATCTGTTATAACATAAAATTTCATCAACTGTAAATGTCAGTTCTTCCCTTTATTATTTGCTAATGTCATAAAAATCTGAATTGTTTGCTTTGTTAAAGGCCTGGCCGGGCATTGACTTTTCCTTATTTGTACTTCACTACCCCAAATGTGTGGGGTTTGTTTATTTTTTTTTTAAAGAATAACATCCCTTTTGAAATGGGATTTAAATAACAGAGCAAGGTTTACCATTATCATAAATGTATAAAGTGCTTTGTGAGTAATAAAATGGATCATGGATTCAGGATAATTCAAACTGAAATGTTATGTTCAGTATCAAGATTAGATTACGTTAATGCAGTTCATTTTAAATGGTTTAAAGGGCATCAGATGCATGGGAAAAGAATCTGTATCATAACTTAGAATAAATAGACTGAGACATTTGTTTATAATGTCAGTGCTAAACAAATCTATTACTACATTTCTGCATGTAGCGTTATATTACCACTGCTATTAAACAAACAGAGCATGAAGATAAATTATAGCTTTAATTATAAACATTACCTTTGCGTATTTATTAATTTAAAATGGAACAATGTTCAATAACCTTAGGTTATTTATATCAGCTAACATTTTAATTAACTTTGCTGTATTTATGCGGCTGGTAATTGTTGCTACCAGGCACAAGAAATTCCTTGAATAATGGAGACAACAGAACCTAGCCTATTACCCATTAATGGGATGGGAATGTTGGAATTCAGTCACTTACTCAGACTTGGCCCCCTGGGGAGGGTGGTACCTTGGGCCCCCAAATTTGTCTTTCTTCTTGGAAACCACTCCTGGGGGCATCTGGAATTCCTGGCCAGGCTGGAGAAAGGTGGCAGAGAACCATGGATTATCCTGCACATGAAGAAAGCACCATCTTGCAGAAAGTTTGGGCTGGAGACCTGGCATCCTTGAGCTTGTGGCTTGGGGGCATGGGACTCTCTCCAAGGACACCCAACACAGATCTAGGTCTGCCAGCAGGAAGTAGGCAAGAGCCAGCAGGAGCCCTTAGTTTTCATAATGGACTTACATTTTCATAAGAAAAGATGCACAGGGGAAGTCCTAACTCAGTTTTTTGTCAGGGTTATACTAAAGGTCAGAAGACAGATCAAGAGACCTTTAGGTCCGCCATGTTGCTTGGAGACATCTCTTTGGATGCTGTTCTCCTGGAGCCTCCTTGCTACTATTGTCCATCACAAGAGGAATGTTACAACTGCCCCATGCCTGAGGATCCTGATGCTTGCACCCTGTGTGGGTCAAGCCATACAGGCCTCGTCTTCCAATGGAATCTCTACTCCACCCCTCCTCTGTCCTCAAAGCTTGGCACCTTGTCGCTAAAACAACCCTTCTCTTGTTCTTGGTATAATAGATCTTGTTAGCCCGTTAGATCTAAATATGCAAATTTTTGTCTTGTGAAAATTTAAGGATAATACGGTCCCTATATTAAGGACATATATAAGGACACATATATAAGGACATATATGAACATAAAGTCCATCTCTAAGGACAATATGCTCCAAGATATTCAAAGACCAAGATGGAGTCTCCCTTAAATTTCATCTTCACACATTATCTCAAAACCTTTCTCCCCACCTGTGACTCCATGTCGCACCTGACCTTGTCTCCAGTCCAGTCATCACCCTCTGTGCCTGTATATCTGTAGGTGGGGAGACCAGTGAGGGAGGGAAGTCTTTCACTGGAATATCTCTACAACTGAGCAGGTACCATGAACATGAAAACAGGCAAATATGCGGTTGATATTTAAGAAATAAAAAAAGCCACAACTAAACAGGGGAGGAACCATGGTGCCCGCACAGGCGTCAGTTGCCATGGATGGCGGAGCACAATGCATAGTCACGTCGCCACCTTCACCTTCAGCAAACAGGGAAGTCCTCCCTGAAGGTCAGCACATCCCTGCTGATGAGCCTACCTTATTCCACCCTCCTGTTCTCACTCAGACCTGATACCAGCAGTGCCTGGCAAGACAGTGGAGTGATCAAAATGGCGAGTGGTTGTGTGTGTGTGTGTGTGTGTGTGTGTGTGTGTGTATGTGTTTCAAGAATGTATTATACATTGTTTTAATTCAAACGAAGAATGTTCAGTGGTAGAACTTCTGACATCTGTCCCTGGTTGGTAAGGTCAAAGCCCCCCATACCCCCACCACCACCTCACGCTGGGGCAACTCAAAACAAAACTTCAGTGTTAGTCTTAACACATAATTGAAGTGAGAGGCATCAAACTGGTATCTATGGGAAAACTGGAGCCACATCTATCAAACAGCCAAATCTAAGTCATCCATTCATCTGTCTTGGGACATTTGGGTTGTTTCCATGTCCTCGCAACTACAAATAATGCTGCAGTAAACATCTGAGCACACGTGTCCCTTTGTATGAGTATTGAAATCTCCTTTAGGTAGATTCTCAGAAGAGCAATTGCTGGGTCAAATGGTAGTTACATTTTCATTAGTTTGAGGGTCCTCCACACTGCTTTTCATGGTGACTGGACCAGTTTATAGTCCCATAAGCAGTGCAAACGTGTTCCTTTTTTTCCATATCCTCGCCAGCACTTGCTGTTACCCCCCCGCCTTTTTTTTTTTATGTGGGCCATTCTTACTGGTGTAAGGTGGTATCTCATTGTGGTTTTGATTTGCATTTCCCTGATTGCTAGTGACACTGAGCATTTTTTCATGTGTCTGTTGGCCATTTGTATTTCCTCTTTGTGTAAGAAAGGTCTTACACTATGGAATATTACTCGTCAATTAAAAATGATAAACTTGATGAATTTGAGATAACATGGATGGACTTAGAATAAATCATATTAGCAGAAACAAGACAGAAAGAAA
The DNA here is from genome assembly GCA_004024945.1 of Uropsilus gracilis. Taxonomy (NCBI): domain Eukaryota; kingdom Metazoa; phylum Chordata; class Mammalia; order Eulipotyphla; family Talpidae; genus Uropsilus; species Uropsilus gracilis. The sequence goes on from PVHY01027676.1 coordinate 3,701, forward strand.
AAGACAGAAACCAAATGGTTTCACTGATATATGGGACATAGGAAACAAAACAAAAGTCCAGGAGGAAAAGTCAAAACAAGCTAACAACCAAACAAAAGTACACAACTAGGCGTGGGGGGGATAGGTGGGAGTGGTAGGGAGGGGAGGTGGTGAGTGAACCCTGGGGAATACAAAGATGTGACATATATAAATAAATTATTGAAAAAAGGTTTAACTCAAAACTTCAAAACTGCCTTCAGATCAAAATTCACATTTCAGTCTCTTTAAAACATAAAAAAGGATATTTATCCTATTGTCCCTAAATTTTCACAAGACAACAGTTGTTTGGGACAAAGTAGTTCTTTCCCTTTAAATAGGTCATGGGCTTTCCACAATTCACAGAACTTTCTGGTCCCTCACAAATATTGTCACAGTTCACACAACTCTGTCTCCCTCACAAATATTGTCACAATTCACACAACTCTTTGTTTCCCTCACAAATATTGTCCCAACTCACACCACTCTCTGTTTCCCTCACAACTACGGAGGTCAAATGCCAGTTGCCATTGGTCATCAAGCACCATTTTTCTCCAAGCAGGAAAACACCCATGTTTTGGGTTTTCCACAAGTGGGAAGAGCAAAGACGGAGCTAAGCAACCGGGCTTCTCTGGCCCTTGGACCCATCCACCCATCTACCTGCCTTCACTGGGCTCTGTAGACATCAGGTTTGAGAATAATAAAAGAGGAAGCATCTCTGCTTAAAATTAAAAAGCCGGGTGTTTGAGGAGACCCAGTCCAAACATCTCCCAACAAATGTTCTCCTTTATCTACTTATTTTTTAATTCTCTTTCTCCACTGCTATTTTAAAATATAGCCAGATGACAGGAATACACAGGCACAACTGTCCAGCTTCCATCGCCACCTCCTCTGCCCCACCACCCCCATCTGGAAGGTGGGCAATGGGGAGCCCACGTGTCCTGGTGTTATTTTGTGTGGAAACCTTTGCGTCTCCAGCATCACAACGTCTGGTTCATTGCCCAGAGTGACATGGTTCGCAGTGATTAGGTCTTCACACAGGTTTTCTAGGCCTTTCTCCCTTTTTCCATCCTTCTGGGGCCCCCGTGATTAGGCTATTATTTCTTTTTTAAGTTGTCCCAAAGAATTCTTCCACTGCTCTCGTTTTTTAATTATTTCTTCCCTGGCTTGTTCTAGTCTCCTGCTTTTTTGATACTGTGTCTTCAAGCTTATTAATTCTCTCCATTCCCTCTGTCTATGGAAGTCCTCAGTTGCATTTTTAAAATCAGTTATTGTGGGGTTTTTGTGCTTTAAAAAATTTTTATTGGTTTTCTGCATGTATGTATAGAGAGATAGATAGAAATATTATAAATATATAAAAATATAAATGAATAAGTATACCATAAATATAAAGATAATATAAATATAAATGTATTTATAATATAATTGTAATATAAATATAAATATATATGAATATATAGATACAAATATATATAAATATAATATATTATATACTATAATAGAGAATATATATTATATATACTGTATGTAATTTTAATATATATTACATATATAATATATAATGTTAATTATATATAATATAGCATATATTATATATATTTATAATCTATTTATATCTATCTCTCTACTGTTGTATGCCCCCAGGTTCTCCCACCACCACGTCACCCACCATCTTGATTCCTGTGTTCATCCCTCCCAATTTCCCCCTCCACCCCTCCTCCTCCCTGGCTGTCTGCTTTAGTTCTGTTGTCAGCTTGTTAACTTTTTCTTGTCCTTTTGATTGTGTTTCCTCCACCCCACACAGAAGTGAGCAGCTGTTTATTAGCATCATTTTTTCCAAATTTAGCTGCCACGTGCTTTCACAACCTTTATTTTGCTTTTTTCTGTTTTGTTTTTGTTTTCATCCCCTCCGACGGGTAAGTTCAGGCATGTGCCAGGATCGATGCCCTGAGTCTGGTACCTTAGACCACTTGACCATCCTGATGCCAAGATCGATGCCCTTTGCCAAGCCCTGCACCTCCGATGGGGCTCCTTCCGGGACTTTTTCCTGACACACAGTGTTCTGTCTCCCCATCTTCACTTTTGTGTGGGTTTTTAATTTCAGCTGTTGTGTCTGTGCCCATTGGAGAACTTCAGAGACTGGCACCAGGACGCCTGGTGGGTATAGAAGAGGGCGAGGGCAGTGGGTATCGTAGCACTAGTTCCAGCTGACACGGGCACTGGATCTTCCAGTCCTGAAGCCATTCTTCCAGGCCAATGGCAGGTGTTTTGGGCACCTCCTCTGGTCTGGGAGGAAGCGAAGTGCCCTGACTTGATTCAGGCTCCAGCCACCTCAGACTCCAGCCAGGAGCTTCACTCTGCACCCCAAAACTGCGGCTCTCCAGCAATTCCCACTCGTGCCTGCCCGTGCACTTCCTTTCTATTTACATAACTATGTTGTATTCTTTTTTACATTTAAAATTTTGTCATATCGTTGTTCATTTTGTACAAGATTTGACTCCCCCCGGCCCCCAGTTGGAGATCCCATAAGTCTCTCACCAACGCAGCATCTGGGAACTGTCACCCCAGTCCTTTGTGCTCCTGCTGCCCTTGTTTATACCCTGCTCCAAACCCCACCCCCTGCCGGGTGCCTCAGATCTAGAGTTTTTGGTTTTGTTTCTTTGTGCATTTGTTAACCCTTTGATTAGCTTCCAAGCATCCGGTGAAACCATACAATATTGACCTTTTTCCATCTGACTTATGTCGCTCAGCATCATCTTTTCCAGCCTCATCCCTGTTGCTGCCAATGGTGCGGGTGTACCTTTTTGACAGCTGGATAATATTCCACATGTATATCCATCACATCTTTTGATCCATTCGTCTGTTTTCTGGCATTTAGGTCATCGACATATTGCGCCTGATGTAAATAGTGCTGCAATAAACAAGTTTCCTTTTGAATGAGTGTGTGTGTGTGTGTGTGTGTTTGTGTGTGTGTGTATGTTCCCTTTGGGTAGATCCTAGTCATGGTGCTTGACGTCACCTGCTGCAGGGCAAATGAATTTCTAGGGTTTCTACCCTTCCATCATTGACCTTTTTGATCAGCACCTGTGCTACCACACCCTCCCATGATTGGACTTGCCTAACCCAGTGGGTGTACATGTGTGGGGATACCTGGGGCAACAAGGAAGGGCCTGAAAGGGCAGTGTCACTTTGGGGGGAGAGGAAAGATCCTGAAAAATGGAGCATGAGGAGAATGCAAAGGGAGCATGGAGAGGGTCCAGAGAATGAGTGTGAAGATCCCTGGGGGGGCCTCCCCCCTGCCCCTGGCCCTGTCCTACCCTCCCTGGCCCTTGACTGCCCTGCACCTCTTCACCAGCAAGAAGGGTTAAGAATATCAGTCAGCCCCCCCCCATTCCAAGCTCAGACAGGAAGAAAGGAAGAAACGGGAAAAAGGAAACTCCAGCCAGTCATTCCAGGGGTCCCACTTCCTTCCCCATCACGAATCTGCACTTAATCAGTGGCTCCAAGCGGCAGGATGCTGAGCACAACATCAGGGAGAAGAAGGGGTGTCTGGAGCTCCTTCCTAGGGGCACACCTGCCTGGCCACCCTCAGGCACGAAGGGACCCTCAGCCGGACACAGCACTGACTCAATGGCGAGGTGGGCTGTTCGTAATGTTAATGACATACCTGCTTCATCAAGGCAGCCCCAGGCCCACAAGATCATTTAATCGCCTGTGGTTTATATCTTCCATCGCCAGTGGCCATGTGACTGAAAACTTGACGACGGAGCCACTCAGGCCGGAGAGAAGACAAATGCTAACACACCTGGCACGAGAAACGCAGATTGAACGGAGCTGTTTTGCCTTGACAGCATCAGATCTCCCCCTGACACGCATCCCTGGCCACTTGATTTGCTCCTGTGGGAGTTTCGAAGTCCTTGCTCTTTGCCCCTGGCAGAAACAGTGACCTGACAGGCACCTCTGACTTGCAGGGGTGGCCCCGAAGCTTCCCAGCCTGTCAGAGAAGTGCTGGTCCCAGTGACCGGTGACTCCGCAGTCAGGAAGGACGTGGGGGTTCATTGTGCTCTCAGGAGCCGTATGGGATGTTGTTACAGGATGAGGGGCGGCCCCATAGAAGCAGAGCCCACAGGACATCCAGGGATGGTCACAGCTGCCCAGTTGTCCACGCAAGGTCCACAGCTGGCCTCAGGTGGACGCGTCCTGAGGGCAGGTGCCATCTGCTCCACATAATCAGCACCCAACAGCTCCTCATGGAACAGCTGGACTCGGGAATTTCGAGCGGTACCAGCTGACGTGTTTAGAGCGTCAGACGAAGCATAGACCCCAAGCTTTGTAATCTGAGGAGACTTCGGAAGTGTCTCAACTCCTGCCTTCCCCTTAGGGGCAAAAACAGAATCGAAGCCACATCTGGAAGCAGACAGGCTGCTCCGTGGGAAAGCAGGACCGAGGCCTTAACTTCGCAAAGACTCAGTGTCCTCACCTCTGAAGCGGGGGGAATGGCGGTGGTGACGTTTGAGGATATAGCACGGCCATCCTATTCATGATGTCAACTCTAATACAGGCATCGGGGTCTTGGTCGGTTCCTTGTTGGTTCTAACAGTCACACAGATGCACCAGGCAGGTCAGGGCTGGGACCAGGGAATAGGTTGTTGGGAGGCAGATCAGCTCCCCAGCCCCCCAAGAATCTTCATTATCTTTCCCCAGCCTCTCTCTCTCTCTCTCTCTGGGATCATCCCATGCTCTTCTCTCTCTGGCATCATCTCTATTATCTTTCCCCAGCCTCTCTCTCTATCTTTCTCTGGCATCATCTCATGCTCTTCTCTCCTGTGAGCTCTCATCTCATGCTCTACTCTACATCTCATGCTCTACTCATACTCTGCTCTCATGAGCTCTCATCCTGGGGGTCACTTAGCGTGCAGAGGGTTGTTGCAAAAGACTATACAACACAGGCTATCCACTGGGAAGAAGAGCCAGCTCTCTGTAGGCATGAGCTATAACTGTTTAGGTCAAGGAATCATATCCTTTTTAAAACATGGCAACTGTCCTCATGACCACATCTTGATAGTGATGACATTGACGTCAATCCTATTGGAAAGGAGTTACCGGGATAGCCACGGGTGGTGGTGGGGAGCCATAGACTCCTGTGAGATTTCCTTCTTGTCCCCTGAGGTGGTCTCGGCGTTATCACCAAAAGAGAAAACCGCAGCTCGTGGATGAGAACGAGCTCCTGAAATGATCCGGATCGCCCCTCACTCCAGAGGAACAACACCAGCTCAGGAAGGAAAGCAACCAACTTGGGATACACAGCAGTTTTCTGATCCAGATCTGCTGACTTGTCCCAGCTGCTCTTCCATTGCTTCTAAACTTCAGCTGGGAAAGGCCTTTGAGAGGGAAAGTGGCCCATCCTTTGTTGATGCTGGACCCGTTGACTTAGATGAAGCATTCTGTGCGGGAGAATTCTAGCAAGCCTGCAGTGACCACTTGGCGTGCATTACGATTTCAGTATGTTCTGCCACGTGACCTCTGAGATGCACACAGACAGGGAGTGCCACATACATCCCAGGTCGGTATGCTGGCCTATTCTTGCCTGGTCCCCATAGATGTGAACATCGATAGAAATCTAAGAGTCACCACTTTTCTCCCCGAATCTGCCTCTCAGTCTCTCTGACTGCATTACCCAGTGGGAAGAAAACACATAGGCCAGTCTGACAATAGATGCAGTACACCGGCATGTACAGGACTGACAAGGTGTGTTGCAGGCCTACAAGCGCTGCTGGCTGTTCCTTCAGCAAGTCAGGTACCCATGAGCAATGTTGGAGGAGAGAAGAACAGCCCATGGCCAAGCCACTAGGAGTGTGGCGAGGTCACACATTCTCACAAAGCAATCAGGAGGCCTTCTCCTCTGTCCCTGGTGGACATGACAATTTCCCTCATTTCTGGATACATGAATATGCAAGAGCTAGAACAGCATTCACTGGCCTCTTCTCTCTTTAGCATTTAGAGTGAGTCCTTTTTTATGGAAAGAGCTCCAGCCCCCAACTCTTGCTGAGTTTCTCAAGAGTAGCACTGTGTGAGTGTGTTTTCTGTTCTCTCAAATTCTAAGTAAACTTTCAGGGAATTCTTGAAATCCAACCTCTTCCAGGAAGCCCACCTGGGATTATTCAAAGGCAACCCAGGGACGGTTCAACTGTTTATCCACAAAACAATGCTTCAACTCATTCACATTTTAAAATATTGGGCTCTATCCTAGGGATAAAACATGAAGAAAACAGGATTTCTGCTCCTAAGGAATTAGGAGTTAAAAGCAGAAGCAGATGAATAATTGATTCCCAAGCAAGAGATTGAAAAACTGAGCCAGGGTCGATATGTTCCTTGACTTCAGTCTTAGAAAAGCCTGTGGAGATCTGACTCCACCGGGAAGAGAAGCAGAAGCAAAGATAAACAAGCGGGACCACATCAAACTGAAAAGTTTCTGCACAGCGAACAAACGATCATCGAAATGAACAGGCCCCCCAGTGACTGAGAGAAGATGTTTGCAAACCATCTATCCAACAAGGGGTTAATACCCTAACTGGATCAAGAATTCATAAACCTCAACAGCACAACAAAAAGAACTACCCTGATTAAAAAAAAAAAAAAAACGGGCTGAGGTTCTGAATAGACGCTGCTCGACAAAGACACAGGTGGCCACAGGCTTATGAAAAGATATTTATCACCCTTATTATTAAGGAAGCGCAAATCAAAACCACAATGAGCGATCACCTCGCACCTGGGAGAATGGCTATTCTCCAAAAGACAAGAAGAAACAAGTCGGAGAGAGAATGTGGAGGGACGGGAACCCTGAATACACTGTTGGTGGGAATGCAAACTGCTACAGTTGTTGTGCAAAGCCGTGTGGAGATGCCTCAAAGAATTCTCAGTGGACATTCCACACGATCCACTTTTCCTGCTTCCAGGTTGTATTCCAGAGAACACGAGCACAAGGATCCAGAGAGGAATGTTCACCTGTGTTCCCTGTGTCACGGTGACCTTCCTGGCTCCAGGCCCCCAGCTAAGTGGCATCAGCCTAATCAGCCATGGTAGCCATTGACCCATGGTAGCTGACATTGACCCTGGTGCTCAAGGGACAGAGGGGAGAGGGAGAGATGGGAGAAAGGGGCAAGGGTTTCTGGAGAGGGAGAGGAGAGAGCAGTTTTGAAGACCCAGGGCTTAGGCTGAACCTGGCTGGCACCACTCAGACACCCCCCCTCCCCGTTCATTGAGGCCAGATCAGTAGGAGTGGGCACGGGCAGGCTGGCCAGATGACCAGTGCTTTGGTTTTGAATCCTGAGCTAGTTTGGAAAAGGAACCAAGTTGAGTTTCCACCAGCACCAACCATATTCCAGCAGCATCAGCACCAATCAAGTCCTGGAAGCAGCATTGAGGAAAATGGTGCAATGAGGTTTGAAAGGCAGGTCGTTGAGGGGGAATAAAGCAGAGGCTTGTGGGAGATTTGTCCAGAGCGATGCCTCTGAGAAGGCCTTCCAGGCACATCCTCACAGACTCTCGGCGACCTCCAAGGCCACCGTTGATATGTTAGAATGTGACTTCACCTGAATTATGCTTCTTTTTCAAAAATCTAAATGGCTAAAAAAAAAAATCTAAATGGCTGCTCTTGTATGCTTACTTTTCACCACTGCTGAATATCAACTTGAGTGCCCCCATTCAAAAAGAGATCACCCCAAAAGATCTTACGGATATTTTCGTTGAAACTGTGTGCAGTGTATGGAATAACGTGGATGAAATGCAATGTCAACTCTTCTCCTTGAGGTAGGCATGACTTTCTATTTACTTGTGTCTTTTCTAACCCATAACACGGCCGTGCGATGGAATGCTTGCGGTAGACATATAAAGCTCTTGTAGAGTTCTTCCATTATTGGTGATGGTTGAACCAAATTCTTTTAAAATTCAATAAAAATGAATATTTAAAAATAATCTCCTCAGCTAGAGTTTTTCCTTTTTCTACCCACCAAGAAAATAAGAAATTATCAGTAACCACACACATATACACTGAAAACTGTAGTCGCAGTCTCGAGAGAACTATATTAGATAGAGTTTAAATTGCTGAAAAATCAAAACAATTCCAAGAAGTGATTGCAAGGATGATTGTTTTCTGCTGAAAATAGTTGACAGACAGCAAAGCAATATAAATAAAATTCGTTTCTATTGTTGCCAAAGGTTTCTTGAAAGGTGCATGTTGACTAAAATCATGTGTTTTCACAGTACTTATTAAACTGGTTAATGTGGGTTATTGCTATTTTAACATAGTGTTCTGGAATTTAGGGTAATATATATTTTTTTGTCTCTAAGTTGCATTCATTGAGGTAATGCTTTACAACACTGTACATGTTTTAGGGTTGTAAGTTCACACTCTACAAATGTGTGCTAGCACACCACACCCATCACCAAGCCACAAATAATCCTCCCCCTCTGTCAACTGAGCCTCTTCCTCCTTTGTTTGTTTTGGTTTGATTTTGCTTAAAAAAAAAATAGTCCGGGGAGAAAGACAAATACCAGGTGATTTCACTCAGGTGCACGCGTACACACACACACACACACACACACACACACACACCAGAAACCAAAGTAAAAGACAAGAACATTATTTTAGATTCACATGATCTCCTTACTGAACTCTATTACTGTTCTAGACTATTTTTCATATGGGTTAGCTTTCACATTTTCTGCATAGAAAATCATGCCATATAAAAATATGACTATGTCCTTTCCCATATTTGTCCTCATTTCTCTTCCATGTCTTGTTTCATTGCCTAAGATTCTCAGATAATGAATAGTAGTGATGACTGTCAAACACTTTAGCTTACTCTTGGTTTTACTGGAACTGCTGGCATTTTACTGTTCAATCTGTTACACTTTATTTGTTTCTAATAAATATTTTATCAAGTTGAAATGGTGGGTTTAAAGGCTTTCTATAAACTATAATATATATTATTTAACTGCTTAAGCAAGAAGTGAAAATATGTAGACTACAGACCAACAATCTTATAAGATCCTCCATTTCCCAAAGAAAACATAAGTTATATTATTTCCCTAGACTTGTCAAGGTAAAGAAATAACATATACTTTCTAGATAGCTTTTTAAATGGAAGATTTCCCAAATGATCTTTGTTTGATTCAGAAATTAAAAATATATGGAATGAACCAACTGTTGCTGGTGCCAAAGAAGATTGTGTCTATGAGTAAATGACCCAGATTTTGTGCACCTTTAATATTTTCACAATTGAAAACTGAGACTAATCTCTATCCCTTGCGGTTGTTTTTAAGATTAGATGAGTCATAAAACAGCTGGTATAGAGGCACATTCACACCACAGTTCTTTTCCCCTCCTTTAGTCAAATTCCGTGTACATCACAATGACTCTAAATATATACAAGATGAAATAGAATCTTCTATTTAATACTTTTATTCTTAATCCAGGTAGGATCTAATTACCACTTACTTCTTTCCACAATCATGTCCAATTCAGCACATACCTTCTGAGCTGTTGTGATGGTCCAAGCTCTGTGTTAGGCCATTGTACATGTCCTGCCAACAAAATGGTAGGAGCACATTATACAGAAACATCTATATGTTTCTGTGATGCAAGCATCCCAACCTGGGAAGATTCTTTTTTGGTTCTAGTAGTTAAAGAAAGCCCTGGGAATCTTCATATTCTTTCCCTGGCCTCTTTGTCTCTCTGGCCTTTTTGTTCTCTGTGCTCTCTCCTATCCTCAGGGTGATGCTGCCCTTTTAATTTTTTCTCCCAGGCCCAGATGAGTCCACTCATACATGTGTACAGGTGTACACAATTGGGCCACTGGGCCAGGCAGGTAGCATCGTGGGCCAGGGCAACACCACAAGTGCTGATCAGAGAGGCTGATGGCAGAACCTGATCGACTCATTCACCCTACAGATTCCTTCTGTGTGCTGTTCAGCACTTTTTAGTTAAGAACTCAAGGATGTGTTTGGGATGATGATGATTATGTGGATGACTTAAAGAATCTGAGTTGGAAGAAATTAAAAAACAATGGAGAAGATGGGGGTTGCCCTTCATGTGATAATGACCCATGTGACCATCCATAAGATGCTTTTGTTTTTCATTCAAAAAGCAGTTGTGACGAACACGGCATTATTGTGTTCCTGGTAATGTCTAGGTGCTAACCAAGAATAACAAGATTCCTGCTCTCAGAGCTTGACTTGAGCAGGAGACATAAAAACTGCATAAAACACAGCAGATAACTGAGTTTTGGGGGTTTCTTCCCTTCTGCCATCAGCATCTGGATTGTTGCCTGCTCCCCATGATTGCACACGCCTGACCTAGTGGGTGTGCGCATGTGTGCGTGGGCTCCCCTGGGCCTGGGAGGAGGGGATAAAAGACCAGTGTCACCCTGTGGGGGACAGGGGTGTGGAGAGAGGAGAACACCGAGAGAACTTGAAGAGAATGCAAGGGAGAATTAGAACTCAAGAGAAAAACTCAAGCGGCTCTTTCCTTACTGCTTGTCTCCCCCCTGTTCATTATTAACAGTTCCATGATGGTCACTTCAAGGGCTTGGACATTTTTTGGTTGCGAGAGTTGATGCTGACCTTTCCCAGGGTGAGATGGTTGCAAAACCAAGAGTCAAACAAGGTCATTGAAATAGCAATGAGTGTTTTCAAGGATATGAAACAAGGTGATGTGAGGGAGAGGACCACAGGGTGGGAAGAACTCCTTGAGATCCTTCCTAGTCATGAGCCAGCCGTGACAAGATCAAACGGTTCCCGAGGGGGAGGGCAAGGACTGAAATTCGAACAAGAACTCGGACAGAAGGGCTCACTACTTCTCTCTGGACTATGGTCTTGGGTTTATTTAGAACCAGACTTTTATAGAAAACATGAAGCAATCGATAACAAAGGAAGGTTTTGATTCAGGGTCACATGGTTGCAAACATCTTTATCAGGAGACCAGATAAAGCAAGTTCAGTCTAAACTGCTCAAGTTTAGCCAAAGTGTGACCGCAAAGAGGTATTTTACAAAGATTGTTCTGTAGATAGCCAAGGACACTACTTTTCCCTCCGTACCCATTAGACAAGCATTCAGCAGCTTATCAGGACAGGCCAGGAATGAAGTAATGAGAACATAGCTTTCCACACTTCCTGAAAGGCCTCCTAAAGGTCTGTGAACAGAGACCTTTAAGCCAGGCAGCAAGAAAGCACGAAGTCTCCAAGGGAGGAAAGAAGTGGGCACGTCATGAGAACCTCAAGCATCGTGACCTTCAGAAGAAACGGCATCATTTGTAGTAAGTCTGGCTGGGGGCACATCAGCTCCAGGACTGTAGGTAGAGCACATGTCAGCCTGTATCCATCTCCGCTCACAACCTTCCAAGAGCATCTTCTCTCATTGCATTGTCACAGCCAGGACACTCAGGCTCTCAGGGTGGTCTGTCCTATCTCCTCTTTAACCCCATGTGGTTCTACCCTTGTCCTCCCATTCTCTCCACTTCAGCCACCACGTCCTTGCTGTTCCTTCCCCACCTCAGGCAGTCAATGCCCTTCAGGGTCTTTGCATTTATTCTTCCTGGCTTGGGGAAGTCCCTCCTCACAGGCACCCACCTGCTTCTTTGATTGCTCTCCTTTTGGCCTTTCCCCAAATATCATATTTCCAGCGACAGCCTTCCTCTGAGCTTGTCCATGGGTGAGCTTGGTCCCCACCATGCATCTGAATGTCTCTGACACACCGGTGGTTCATACAAAACCTATGGACAAGCAAAATTCCAGGGTCATTTTCCACATAAAGGACGGGCAGTCACTCTGATTTGGGGGACTGGAAGGAAACTGAATGCCTGTCACTCGCATCTTGATCCAAGTCTGTCCTTGTTGATAAGGTCTGCAGAGCAGGGTAGGATGATGGCAGAATCCTGGAGTAACACTGGCAAGGATGAGCCCACATTCTGGAGAGAGTGAGATCACCCGTGTTAAGTACCATCTACTTGCCAAGAAATGCCCACAGTCTGAATTTCAAATTGTGGCTTGTCCTGAAAACTCGACATTGACTTTGCAGGCTAGTTGCTCTTTCCACTTGGATATTTGGGAATCAAATCAGACAAGGCATCTACAAACCTCTTCAGTCTTCTTCAACTCAGTGAAAGATATTTCCACCATTTCCTCGAGGCTAAAAGCTGGAAGTTATTCTTGATTCCTCTTTTTCACCCATCCGTTCAATCTGTTGCCAAGTCCTGGAGGTTCTTTTCTTTTAATAATACCATTTTT
>PVHY01027677.1:0-16006 GCA_004024945.1 Uropsilus gracilis
TTGTAGGCGTCATATTTTGTTGGTTCTCCCAGTTCACTGCATGTGGTGCTCGCCTTGTTCCCCTTGAGTCCTGCCCGGGTGGCACATGTTAAGGGACTTTCCACCAGTATCTCACTGGTCTGGTTTCTGTGGATGGATATTGTCTTAAGGTATCACTCCTGATTAGAGATCTTGTGTTGAAGGCAAATCCAGGGGAGACTGTGGCGGGCATACCGCCCGACCCTCCGGCCTCCCGCCCACCCCCCCCCTCCCCGCGCCGGCCTCCCTCTGGCCTGAGCCTCGGCCCCACCCCGCCTTACCTGGGGGAAGCGTGGGGGGTCGCTGCGCACGGGCGCCGGCGGCCACGCCCTGGTGGCATGGCCGCGGGGTGCGAGGGCACACGGGCCCGCGCGAACCCCAGGCACTGCCGAGCCCAGGACTGGGGTCTCCAATATAAAATGTTTTATGTTTGCTTTAATTTATGGCATTTTTGTCACTCTTCATTTCTTAGTATAAATCCCAGATGTTGTCTAGTCACCTAAAAAATCTTTTAGTGTGTCTTCAGCTTGCATTTACTGGTAATTGATTTTTCTCAGTTTTTGTTTGTCTAAAAAGTTTTCACTCCTTCCTGAAATTTTGAAAGCTGTCTTCAATAGGCTGATTTCTTTTTCTGTCAAAGCATCAGTGATATCACTCTAAGGGTTTTTGAACTTGTCAGTTTCTGCTGAGAAGTTTACTATAATTTCCATTTGTTCTATTTTAGGTAGTGTGCCTTTTATTTCTAACTTCCTATGAAATTCAAAGGTTTCTTCTTCTATTTTCAATATTTTGAGTATAAAGTAACAACCCCCCTGCCTGCCATTTTTAAAATGTGTTTTCCTTGGACTGTGTGTGGTTTAGTGTGTTTCATTAATTTATTCTCACTGTTCTCTTTTTAAGTATGTCTTCTGACCTCTTTTTCTTTTCCCTCTCTCTTTTGCTTCTGGGATTCCAGTTATATGTTCATTAGACCATTTGATATTATCCCACAGTTGACAATCTTAAGTAGACTTTGCACTACTTTCTAAAGGGTGTAAGCATCTTTTGGCAGTTTCATTCTATGTGGCCCTTTCGCTTTTCATGGTGTTGTTGACATATATTTTACCTTTATACATTTTATAGTCCCCATATCATATATACAGTTTTGTTATTACAAACAGGTCTTTACCCTCATGTCCATCTGTTTTTTTCATTCTTCATTTTTTCCTGTAGGTGCATGCATCTGTCTGAATTCATTCTATTCTGAGGAAGATTTCTTCAGTCTGAGAAATTATCTTTAAGACTTTCTATAGCACAAATGTGCTGGCAACAAATGTTCTATTTTATTTATTTGAAATGTCATTGTTTCACTTCAATTTTGAAGGCTGTGTTCATTGTGTGTAGAACTCTAGGTTTCCTGATTTTTTCCCATTCTAATTCTTTAAAATTTTCATTCCATCATCTCCTAGCTTCTGTGGTTCCTATTGAAGAGTAAGTCTCAATATAATTCTTCAAAGGTAAAGTGGTAATTTGTCTGTTCCCCATCTGTGCCTCTTTTACCTTTTAAGATGAGCTCTGTCTTTTGTTTTTAGTGCTTTATCTGTAACACCCTTCAATGTGGTTTTCTTGTTTTTTTTTTCAGCTCAAAGTTTGCTGAACTCCTGTAGTTGGAGGTCACTTCCTTTCTATATTTTTGAAAAGTTCTCAGACATTACCTCTGCAAGTATCTTTTTGTCACCATTTCCTCTCTTTTCTCCTTTTGAGCTGCAATTATTATATAGAAAAGACTGTTTTCATCCTAGTCTATGTCTTTGTCTCTTTTCTGTATGTTGTATTATTTTTTACTCTCTCCATGCTTCTCATCTATGTGAATGTTTTCATCTCATCTACTTTCCACTTCACTAATTATCTGTCCAGCTGTGTCTAAACTTCTAAGCCCATTAATAAACTTTCTATTTTATTTCCTATTTTCTAAACTCTATTCTCATGTCTATTTTAGAATGCTCATTTGCTCATTTTTATAAATTTCAAATGCTTTGAATTCTTTTTCGTTTCATTCATTTTGCCTATCTTTTTCATGACTTAATTTAACACACTCATCATTATTAAATCTTTGTTGCGTAACTATAATAGCTCATTCTTCTGTGGGTTTGCTTCTAAAAATGCTTTTTTCCCCTACTGATTATTGGTTACATTTCCATGTCTCTACATGTCTCATAATTTAAATTTTTTAGACCACATAATTTAAATTTTAAATTATTTACGAAAGAACTACAAAAATTCCGCATTCAGACTTCCCCATTCCTCTGGCAGTAGGACAGGGGAGTTGATCGTTTCAATACAAGGAGGGGTTGAGCTGAATCAGGGCTGAGTGGCACTTTTAGTAAGTCTCAGTGTATCTCTGAATCATTCCTGTTCTTTATGTATAGCCTCTGGGGCTTTTGATTGAGAGACAGGAAGAGCTCTGCTTCCTCAACATGAATATGACAGATTTAGTTCTTCCCTTTGGAGGTTTGAATCTGTCAATGGGGAGAGCAACAATATTTATGGCAGTTTCCTCCCTTTCATGGGATAAAGCACTGTGGAACTATAGATCTCACTCCACATTTTAGAAGTTTCTGACCCAGTCAGTCAACCTCCCACATGCTCCCAGAAAATTCACAGTTCATGCATTGTTGAGGCTCCTAGAATATCCATTTCACTGGCCATCTGAGATTACCCAGTCAAACAAGTCCCCCAGGCCAAAACTAGAAAATTCTCCAAGGGATGGAGATAGTGGTGATCACCAACTCACTTAAGACTCTCCCCACTCTGAACTTTAGTGTATCCAGTCTTCATTACCATTCATGACATCTTTAATAATATCATTTTGTAATTTGTCTTTTTTCCTCACTAATGTAGTGAGAGGGGTGGCCTGCCATGGCCTCCTATAGCCTACTCAGAAAGAGAAATCTACTCTTAAATTTTATACATTTAAATTTACAATTTTTCTATATATGTCTAGAGTTTCCCAATATTTATATCTTTCACCCCCACTCCTGAATACATCCCATATTGAAATCATCTGGGTTTTCAGATCCTGAATTGTTGTCATAGTTGTTGTTCCTGGTGTTATTTTATCCATTAAAAAATTAGATTTAAGTACAAGGTTTTACTGGGATGTGTGTGTGTGTATGTGTCATTTTTTCCTGTATCCAATCTCTTTTATGACTTTTCTTTTATGACAGTGCATTCTTTAGAGGGCCTGTGGATAATAAATTTGCTCAGTCTATCAAAAACATTTTCATTTCCCCTCATTCTTGAAGTTTTCTCATGTTTGGTATAGAATATTATTATCAAAACAATTTGTTCCAGAAATTTTAAGTTCTTTCTATTGTCTTCCAATGTTGCCAAAGAGAAGTCATGTGCCTATTTGATTCTTATTTCTCTGGGAAAAAGCAGTTCTTTATTCTGTCTGACTGTCTTTCTGTCTGTATCTCTCTCATTCTCTCAATGTTTTCTTCTGAATACTTACTGTATTGGGTGACTCTTACATTCACTTCATTTATCTAGCTTAACACTTGATTGAGTCTCTCAACTTAATACTGACCATGCTTCAGTTTGAAAAATGTTTCCTACTTTAATGATTAATTGATCCATCAATTGATTATCTTCTTTCCTCCATCTACTCATGGAAAGCCAACTAAGTACTAGATAAATATTAAAATTTCTGCATCTACTTTCCATATCTTTTAACAAATTCTTCATTCTCTTTACCTCTCGTTTTGCACTATAACCAGAAAGAATCCCTTAGCTTATTTTTAATTCACTAAATCTTTCAAGAACAATTTTGAAATGCTTAAACTATACAGAAAAGTAAAAACAAATGGCATAATAACCAGGCTAGTACACACTCCCAATTTTGTCAGATCTTAACATTTTGTCATATTTGCTCCATATTTTTAAGGGAAAAAATGTTGACAATACAGTGTAAGCCCTTGTGGTCTCTTCCCAATCATATCCCTTCTTTCACTGCCCAGGAGTAACAATTTTATTGAATTTAATCTTTATGATTTTAAATTACCTTTTATTAGATATTACTGGTATGCTCCTAATTCATTTATTTTAAGTGTGCCATTTTTTGTATCTTATCACAATCTAAATATACTTTATCACAATCTAAATATAAAACAATTCCAACACTTCCAAAATTTCCTTGTCCTTCTTATGGGTGATCCCCTAGTCCTACGCTGGGCCTAGACAACTATTGCTTTCTATCACTATAGCTTTGCCTTTTCTAGTATTTCATATAAATGTAATCATATGGTACAAACTCTTTTTGTTTGCTTTCTTTCACTTCACATAGTATTTTCAAGATTGGCCATGTTTTTATGTGCATTATTAATGTCCATTTGCTTTTTATTACTGAGTAGTGTTTCCAAGTATGGATGTACAACAATTCATTTATCCATTTCCCAGCTGATGAACATTCAAATTGCTTCCATTTTGGGACTATTCCCAACAATGCAAGTATACACATATGGATATATGTTTTTATTTCTCTTGGGTAAATACCTAGAAATATAATTGCTGTGGTAGACGGTAAATGTATGTTTAACTTTAGAAGATGCTAACATGCTGTTTTCCAAAGTGATTGTGCCATTTGGCATTTCAATCAGCAATCTATGGGAGTTCCAGTTACTCCAAATCCTTGCCAACACTTGATATTGCCAGTCTTTTAACATTAGTTTGGTGGAACTTCACTATTATTTTAGTTTATATTTCTCTAATGACTAATGAATCTGAGGATCTTGTCTTGTGATTATTGCAGCTCATATTTTCTTTTGGGAGATTTGTGATCAAATTTTGGTCCACTTTTATTGGGTTGTCTTATTATCATATTATAAGGGTTCTTAATATATTTTGGATACACACTTTCCGTATCTTTAAAGGCAATTTTTATTACAGTATAACCACCAGCATTACACTGAATACTTAAGAGGCATATACTATTGTCTTCAGGTTTTAACTTTACACAATAGGTACTGTATCCATCTATCATTCTGCAATTGCTCTTTTTTCCCCACTCAGCATTATATGTTTACAATTGATCCCCGTGGATACATGTGGTCATAGGTAATTCATTTTACCAGTTGTGTAGGATTCTATCATGTGAGAAAACCACAATTTATCCAACTCTGTTGAATTATAGTCTGTTCCCAAATTTTCTTTTGGTAGAACAGTTCTGCAGTGAACACTTGCACGTGTTTCCTGACACACAGACGTAGGAGTCTCTCTAAGTGACAAATCTAGAAGTGGCGTAGGGGGCTGTGTATTTTCACACTCACTCCAGTTTTTCTCTTCACCAATATTCATTCTCCTGTTTAGTCAATCTACCAAGCTTTAAATCGAGCGATTATTATAAAAGCTCAAGATCATTTAGTGACCCACATTAGTCACAGCCTGCTCTCAGGGATGGATATAACACCTTCTCCAGTCTCTCTAGGGTGGCCATTGTCCTTTAAAGTCTTCTTTTATTTCTGTTTGTTGTCTTAGGTCTATTCCCTTGGGTCTTGGAGCTTCAGTTTAACTCTGATGCCTGTCTCATGATATTGCTTCCCTCATAATATTGCTTTTCTGCTCCCCTTTGCTGTAAGACTCTCTGCCTGACCGTCTCTGAAGGACATCTTTGGCCAAAGAGCTAATCTGTGATCACCACCATGAAGAAGATCTCCAGGGGCGTGTCATGGAATTTGTCATTCTTCCTCCTATCACCTATGTCACCACCTACCCCAGGGCTGTCCCACATGTGCCCACTCACTGCACCGACTTCTGGGTGAAGGCCTCTGCTGTCAGCTGCTCAGTCTGGGCAGTGGGCAGGGAGGGAAGGTAGGCTGAGTCACTTTGGTTACTGACCATGCAGCATCTCAGGTGCTCTCAGTCATGACTGTCCCAGGTCACACTGCAGCCTGGGTGTCTGGGTCCAGGAGCTTTAAGGTTAAGGCACTTCTGGAACCAGCCCCCACCCCTGCACAGTGACGCTCTCCTCGTGCATTTTGGGCTCTGAGTGCTTCTGCCAATGGCAAAGTCTGTATGTTTTCTTCATTTTCAGAATTCCACAGTTTCTGGTCCACGGAGGACTCTTATTTTTTATTACAGCTGCAGATAGTATACATTTCTCTTCTCTCTCTCTTTCTTTCTTTCCTTCTTTTCTTTCTTTCCTTTCTTTCTTTCTTTCTTTCTTTCTTTCTTTCTTCCTTTCTTTCTTTCTTTCTTTCTTTCTTCCTTCCTTCCTTCCTTCCTTCCTTTCTTCCTTCCTTCTTTCCTTTCTTCTTTCTTTTTTTTTGAGACTAGGTCTTGCTATGTTGCCTAGGGTTGTCTCAAACCCATGAACTCAAGTGATCCCTAGCCTCAGCTTCCCAGGTAGCTGGGATTACAGGTGCGTGCCACCACGCCTGGCCAATAGTATACATTTCTCTCATTACACATGTTGTTTTTTTCAAACTGGAGATTTGGGAAGATGGGACTGGACCCATCTTCTGTCATTAGCTGATGGCTTGTGCTTCTTGCCTCGCTTAGTCTGTCTCGTCTCTATCTTACCTGGAGACTCTCTGACATTGGGTCTCCATGTCTCCGCATCTCTGTGTCTGACTGTGCTTCCATTTCTATGTCTCTCTATGGCTCCATCTCTGTTCTCATGATCTCTATTCATGTCATTCTTTCTCCCTGGTTTTTCTATACCTCTTTGCCTCATCATCCCCTAATCTCAGTCGCTGCTCCCCACCAGTGGGAGGCTCTGGTCCCCATAGCTGCTGGCTCTAGAGCAGTTTGTGGGTGGGGGAGCCCCAGATTGCTGCAACGTGGAACAAGGATTTCCAACACATGCTCCCTCTGGCAGCCTGCCACCACAGCTCACTGCCTGCCAACATCACACTTCAACTTAAAGAGGGAAAACTGCCAGACCAATGTTTTAGCTACAGCCCCGTGTCAGGGTTGCATGGGGAATCTCACAGCAGCCTCTGCCAGAAGCTAGAGCTGTGAGGGGAGTGGGAAAGGGGCTTGGGGCTGCTTGGTATTGGGGGGGTCCTTGCTGGCCCCCTCCCTGGACTCACTGACTCAGTACCAAAGTTTGCCTTGGAACCAATCCTGGCCTCTCTCCAGGTTGGGCCTCTTCCCTTCCTGATCTGCTCCTACGCAGGTATGCAACCAGGGCTACCTCACTCTCTCCCTGGGCTGCCCCTCCCCACCTCCATGCCACCTGCCGCCCACACCGGTGCTGCCTCCTCCATCCTGGGCACAGCAGCCTGTGCTGGATGCCAGGACAAGCTAAGCTCGGAGTGGTCTGGCACTGAGGACAAGTTGCTGAAATCACTCTGGTTTTACTGGGAAAGGGAGAGGGCATGTCAGACACTGATGCAGAAGCACTCATGCCCACCAGCAGAGAAACACATCCCCCTCAGTACAAAGCCTCCATCCTTTTCTAGAATTGAGCCCTGCCAGCACTGACACCCCAGCCTATGCATGTAGACATGCGCCTTGACAGAAGCACTCATTCTAACCAGTGGAGGGACTCCCATTCATGCAGCTCTAGAGATGCCCCCTCCTAACCTGTAAAGACCATCCCCTGCCAGTATAGACACACATGCTCTTTCCTTTACCATCAACCCAGTCCCTTCCCTGGGGCCCTCCCAGCTCAGTCACTGCAGATGCATTTTTTTTTTTTTTTGAGACTAGATCTCACTATGTTGCCCAGGGAACCACAGACTCTCCTTGCCTGGGGTACCCCGGACTCAAGCGATCTCCAGCCTCAGCCTCCCAGGTAGCTGGGATTACAGGCGCGCACCACCACGCCCAGCTATTTTTTGAGACTAGGTCACACTATGTTGCCCCGGGGAAGGTCTCTAACTCATGGATTCAATTGGTCCCCAGCCTCAGCCTCCCGTCCTAGGCTTGGGATTAAAGGTGCGTGCCACCGAGGCTGGCTGCAGATGCTTTTGATCTCATGGGTGGATAAATGGCCAGGCGGTGAGCTCCGGGTCTGTGGGCACAGAAGCGCCCCCTTGCTCACTCCACAGGCACTCAGCTGTGATGTGTCTTCTCCCAGACAAAGATGTGTCCTCCCTCCAGGCAGAGCCCCTCGTGCAGGGCAGAGGAGACGCGTGCTCATTTCTACAGGGGCACCTGGTGTGGTCAGCACACTTTATTATTCCTCTCACCGCAGATCTGCGAGCTCTGCAGATCCCCCTTCCAGCAAGAAGTCCCTCCCAGAGCCAGGGCAGTGCCCGAGAGCTGCAAAGCAGGCATGAGCGTCGCTGTGCCCATTCTCGCCAGGGTAGAAAGAGCCATCCTCAACACATACAGATGCCCCCCTCCTGCCAGTGCGGAAGTGTCTACCCACTCGGAAGTACCCACTGGGGAGCGTGGAGAGGCTCCAGCCCTGCCAGCCTGGGGGTCCCCATCTGCTTGGAGCAGGCCCATGAGACACCTGCAGACCCAGAGGAGCCGGCATCAATGGGGGCAGCAGCCTGCAGGGGTGGGTGGGGAAGGGGAGCCACGGGTCACAGCGACAGCCCAGCAGCCCTGGTGATATAGACAGATCAGCACTAATAATCACTCCTCCCCAGCCCACGCGCAGACCCCCTTTTCCTGAGGCTGCCATCTGCACAGCTGCTCCTAATCAAGGACCATTTAATCCATTCCCAGATCATTGTCTGCACTAATTGTCTTAAACAAACCGAAGTTCATTTCACCTTATTCTCCAGGGGCCTGGAGGGCTTCTAATTACCTGTAGGTGGTTCTTCACACAGCCCAGCTTCATTAAAGACCTCAATATGTCCCTCTAATCGGTTTCCCATTAAAATCCAATGGGTGCCCATCAAAATGAGTTATGTCCCGAAAACAAAAAACTCCACAAAAATGTATTTTAATTAAAGGGAATCAATTATTGCGTATGTCTGTCTCGGCCTACAGGTTGCGCTGGAGAGGGGGTTAGTGGAAAGTGGAGGGGGAGGATGAGAGGGAGAGGAAAGACCAGCGGGCGCCACTCCTGACAGGGTGACCTTGACAAGTCTCCTCACCTGTTTTCGTTTGTTTCCTCTATATTAGAGATGAGACATATCTAGCTCGTGTTTCATGGATGCCAATAGCACTAGCACTAGCATAGCATGTTCTAAACTTATAGTGCATGAGTCAGCTGTGCTGTGTGACAAACACGTCCCCTACAGACTACAACAGTTACAGCAATAGATCTTTATTTCTCACCTAGACTGTGTAGGGTAAATGCACCTTTAGGGTTTTCACCATTTGTCATTAGCCTCTAGGACCAGCACCTGTGGAATTGTGCCCTCCCCCCCCCATTGTGAAACCTGGCCCAGTGGGTGTGTGCATGTGTGAGTAGACACACCTGGGCTTAGGAGGGAGGGGATAAAAAGGTTGAATCATCCGGGGGTGGGGGGTGAAAAGCCCCCAAGGAGAGCACAAGAGAGCACTAGAACTTGAACTCGAGGAAGAAACTCAAGTAACCTGGTTCTTGCTGTCTGTTCCCCCCTGTTCATTATTAAAAATTCCATAAAGATCATTCCAAGGACTCCATTTTTCAGCTACTAGAACCGATGGTGAACTTCCCAGATTGAGATGGTTACAGAACATGTCCCATGTATCTATCCTAATCCAGACCAGAGGAGCAGGCTCCCACCAGGACAGACGACACAGGTGCAAGAGAGCAAGGTGAACTGTGCCACCATTTTGCCACATGACTTGCTTTCCAAAGGTCAGAGCGATGATACCACCGTGCCTGGCGGTGCCGCTGAATGTCATAGCCCCGCCTCCCGGGAAGCAGGGCAAAGAAGGACCGGATAATCCTTACAGGGAAGGGAATAAACAATGGTCAACAGTAAAATAATATGCCAAGTCCTGTCCTAGGTAGGAGAGCAGTGTCTCCCAAGCTTGCCTGGCAATCAGATCATAGAGCCCAGAGCCTGGATTCAGGGCTGCTAACCCAGTCTCCAAGGGAAGGGTCCTGGCACTTTTTAGCAAGAGCCTCACATCATCACCCTCAAGAATATTTGGGGTAATAGGTTTACAGAATAATAGGTTTACAGAATAAGGGACATGAACTTCGATTCAGCCGGGCACGGTGGCGCGTGCCCATAAGTGACAGCTTATGGAGTCACGGCAGGGTCGAGGGATCACAGTTGGAGTCCCGCCTGGGGCAACACAGCGAGACCTAGTCCCAAAAAATAGCTGGACATGGTGGCGCGCACCTGTAATCCTAGCTTCCTGGGAAGCTGAGGCTGGGGATTGTTTGAGTCCGTGGTACCCTGGACAACGTGAGCCTGTGGTTCCACGGGCAAAAATAGCGAGACCTAGTCTCAAAACAAAACAAAACTTTGATTGACATTGACCTGAGATTGCAAAATAACACCTGCATCACGTATCAGCTGTGTGATCATGCGACACTTTCTAAACCTCTCTGAATTTGTGAAATAAAATAACTCAGGTACGTCAGGGGACTCAGGCCTCCAAAGAACTGAAACAAGGTAAAAAGAGACTTTCTGACTTTACTTAACTGTTTACCCCTATCTGCTTGCTTCTCTCTCCAAAGCAGGCTACACACTTCATTAGCATTTTCACTGATCACCTTTACCATTGATATGCAAACATCAGCTACCAGCTTCTCTCTGCTTTCTTTCCCTCTTTCAGACCTAAAAAGAAAAACTTTAAAACACAGTTTAAACTTTCCACTCGTGGGTTCTTACCACCATCCCCAGCCTTCTCAACCAAAATACCAAACCAATGTAAGACTCTCAGTGCAGACTAATTTATTTCTAACAAAGTGATTTCTAATTATCCTAATAACTACAAAAGAAACATGTAAGACTCAGATTACTTCAACATTGTCCAAAACCTTTCTCAGCATTGTCCAAAGTCCTTTCCCAGATTGCCCAGAAATCCTCAGTCTCTCAGTCCTGATCATCTCACCAATGTCCAGACAGAATCCATCTCCAGACGCTTGAAGACATGTTCCTTTGGCTGCTCCCTTGGCTTGCTCCTCCTTGTCTTCCACGCTGTCTTCTCCTTGTCACCTTCAGGTAGCAGGAACTCCATGGTGCCAAACCAGCAAAGTTCACTTTCTTCTCAGGCCTAACTTTTGCACGGCCTCTTCAGAAACAAGTCAAACTCAGCAAAACAAACTCCAACACGGAGTTCAAATCTGCAAACTCCTTAACTGCATTCAGCACACATGCTGCCAGTCTGGGTCAGCCAAGGGTTGCAGGCCCTCGGTGGTCACATGGCCAAGCTCACATGGCTCACATCTTTACAAGATGGCCGATTCCCATCTCTCCTCCACTGAACCTCTCTCTCTATCCCCTCTCCATATTCAAATCTCCAACCTGAATGAATCGAATCCTTCCCTTTGTTTGCACACCCTTTATATACCCTGATTTCCCACCTTCCAGGAAACCTGTTTCACCTTGACCATTTCACTTCTTTCTCTCCCTGCATCTCCCTGAAGGGAAATTCCAGCTAAGGTCATTCTCCCATTTTAGCATACCTGTCCTTGAAATCTGCAATCTTAAACAGGAGACAATGGGGGGGGCACACCCTATCAGAACGAAAGCTCTTCCTATGTTAAAAATGACAATAATAGTGCTAGTGGACAAGCGCCCTACTCAGCGCAAGGAAGAGCATCATGCTCAGCATATGCGCACTTAATCATAATAATGTCGCCGCTCACGGAATAAAAAGACAGCAATACTGCACACATCAGGGCTTGATGGGAAGACCTAGCTACCGCCACAGGTGAATGCAGGCTTCTACCCTGAACACCTTAGTAACGAGCCCCCGACTCCAGCCACACCTGTGGCATGTTAACAATCCCTACAGCCAAATGTGCAAACCGCCACCCCGGGGACTTGGCGCTCAAAGTCTGGTCCAAGGACCAGCAGCATCAGCACCACCTGGGAGCTTGTTAAAACTGTGGCCTCTCAGGCCCCACGATGGACCCGAGGAATCAAAATGTGCAGTGTCTCAAGGCCCGTAGGTGATTCTGTGCACATTAATATTTGAAAAACAGCGCCCCAAGGACCTCATCTGCCTCCCTCCAACGCCACCCCGTGCCCACGGGTTCCCACTGCAGGGCCCTGGGCACTGCTGCCGAGGGACTGCCCTCCTGGCAGGCCACCTGCCTGCACGTGAGCGGAGCATGGTTCAGAGCCAAAGGCTCCTGAAGCAGGTGAGTGCTAAGGGGCGTGTCCAGGCTTTACATCCCCCCTTTCAGGCTCTGTTGGGGGGCATCTGTAGGCAAGGTCGCCCTGGCACCCTTTCCTCTGATCATGACCTCATCCTCCACTGCCTCATCCTTCTTCCCTCCATAAGAACCCATGACCTAGCCGGGCGTGGTGGCACACGCCTGTTGTCCAAGCACTGGGAGGCAAGAGGCTTGGGATCGCTTGAGTTCGCAGGTTTGAGACTACCCCGGGCAACACAGTGAGACCTGGTCTCAAAAAAAGCAGCCAGGTGCCCTGGCAGGCATCTGGCTGGGAGACTGAGGCTGGGGATCATTTGAGTTCGCTGTACCCCAGGCAACTTGAGTCTGCAGTACCCTGAGTAACGTAGCGAGACCTGGTCTCAAAAAAAAAAAAAAAAGATCCCTTTGAGCAAGTTTTGGATTCCCAACCTGAACCTGTGCCCCCCAAATTGCAGTTGTCTGCCGCCCCCGAATAGATCTGACTCTGCCATAGCTGTGCTTTTTTTTTTTTTCTTTGAGACCAGGTCTCACTATTTTTGCCTGTGGAACCGCAGGCTCATGTTGCCCGGGATACCACAGACTCAAGCCATCCCCAGCCTCAGCTTCCCAGGTAGCTGGGATTACAGGCGCGATCCACCACGACCAGCTAATTTTTTGGGACTAGGCCTTGCTATCTTGCCCCAGGCGGGACTCGAACCATGATCCCTGGCCCCGGCCGTGGCTTCCTAGGCTGCCGCCTACAGGCATGCGCCACCGTGCCCGGCCCAGCTGTGCTCTTCTTGAAGGTTAACGCTCTCACTTCAAATCACTAGGCAAAGAGGCAGCCCGTCCTCTCTGAACCTCGACGTCAAAACTGCAAGAGAGAGAAGCTGATGGTCCAGCCTGAGTCAGCATCGCCCAGCTCACAGCTGCTTAAAAAGGTGGGTGCTCGTCGCCCCCTTGGGCTCCACCCTGGAGGAGTGGCAGGCATCAGGACAGGGAGGTAGAGGAGTGAAAGGATGCCCACCACACCTGCCTGCCAGACGTGGCCTCAGACGCTGCTGAGAGGGGTCTTTGACCACGTGCCTTTGACCACGACCTCTGGACCGTGGCTGCTCCTGCCTGTCCCATGGGCACAAGCTGCTTCCCTTCTCAGAACTGGGCTTTCTCATCTGTGACTGGGTGACGATAGCTCCTCCCAGCAGGAGGGCTGCAAGGTCCGCCACAACTTTATGTGGGCCGGCTGGTGACAGTGACAGTGACACATCACAGTCCCTGAAGTGCCGGAAGTCCCCTTTGTCCTCACTTGCCTCTCTTCCCCTCCCTTCTTCTCCTGCCATCAGCCTCCTTCCCCTGATGCCTGTGGTCACACCTGGTGACCGTCCACCCCACTGCACCGCACGTTCCCCACAAGCTTGCAGTGTGCTCGGGGTGGCCACCTTGGCAGCTGAGGCCCCCAGCCCGGTGCTGACCAGACTCTCTAGCCACAGCACTCAGGGATGGACTGGCTGAGCAATTTGGGGGCCAGTCATTGCCCCTGGCCCCAAGCCTGAAATCGAGTGGGAAACTCCGCACAGCTCGGGGGGGGAGCAGGAAACAGGGGTGTCAGAGGACATCAGCTGCCCCAGGTGCTCTCAGGGTCTCCTGGAAATATCCCCTGGGCACGAGCAGCTGCTGCTGTTGTTGCCTCTTGTTTTCCACCCACTGAGCCAATGCCCGCCTCTGCCCGTCCTCTGGGTGGGGGCCGGGCACCAGGAATCTGGAGCTGCAGCAGATGTGGGCGCTGACCTGGAACCTCAACGTGAACACGAGCCTGTGCAGGGCTCTCCAGCCTGTGGATGCAAAAGGACCTCATGAAGACACAGCTCCTCCTCCTTGTCCCAAACCCCAGTCCAGCGCGCATGCCCGCGGCTACCCCTGGGGGCCTTCTGGTCAACCCCAGCGGGGCGTCCATGCGCTAGTGACCTGATGTGCTGCATATGCCCCCGTTGACCTCTGCCCAGTGACTGGGCCTCTCTGGGCCCTGCGGGGACGTTGGCCCCTGAGGTGCTCCGCCTGCTGCCTCAGGCTTCTCTCCGCCCAGACCTGCGTGACCCTGGCTCAGCCTCAGCCCTTGCTAAGGGCTCCAGTGCCCAGCACCCAGGAGCCTGAGCTTCGTGCTCAGCCAGAAAGCCCCCCACGGAGGGGTTACGCCTCAGCAAGATGCAGCTGCCGCAGCAGCTCCTTTCAGCCCAAACATGACACTGCGTCCCTTGAACGTGGCACACGCCTCCTCAGGAGAGTGGACATTGCAGACACCACCGCGAACTGGGAAGTCTCCTCTCTGCTCTCCTGCTGCTCACTCCAGATCCCAGCTTTTCCAAGGGGTAACTCCGCTTTCCTCCCTGCACCCCATTTCTATTGGCCACCCCCGATTGCAAGGGGCAGGAACCCCAACTTGACTGGGGAGACTTCCCGTCTCACAGACGGTAAAGGGCGTGTCTCACAGCCCACGGCTCTGTGCTGGGTTGGTGTGTATCCACCAGGAAATCCACTCTTCTGGCCGCTGTGCTGGGCTTGGCTACTAGGCCGTTAGCAGGCGGGACCGAGCCTGGAGCCTTCCCTGTGCTGTGGGAGCTGGTCTGCCCTCCTGCCCCTGTGCTCCGGTGGAAGAAGCGCTCTCCCCAGTCACGTCTGCCTGGCCCCAGAGGAGATACATGTGGATAGGCCGGAGCCAACCCGCAGCCTGGGTGCCCTGGCCCAGCTGAGCCACGAGCAGTGACAGCCTGTCGCCAGTCACGAAGGTTGGGGATGGTTGTTTCCCAGCGTTGCCATAGTGATGACTGACTGGTAGCTGCTCCCTGGGGCTCCCTTTGTTTTATTTTTTTGTTTGTTTTGAGACCAGGTCTCGCTATTTTTGCCCGTGGAACCACAGGCTCTCGTTGCCCGGGGTACCACGGACTCAAGCAATCCCCAGCTTCAGCTTCCCAGGTAGCTGGGATGACAGGCGCACACCACCACACCCAGCTATTTTTTTGGAACTAGGTCTCGCTATGGGCCCCAGGCGGGACTCGAACCGCGATCCCTAGCCCCGGCTGCTTCACAGGCTGAAGCTTACAGGCACGAGCCACTGTGCCCGGCCCGGGGCTCCCTTTGTGCTCAGACTGCCCCCTCGGGTCCCAGCAGCAGCCGCGCGGAGAGGCGGCAGCAGCCGGCTGTGTTTCTCCGTGTAAGTTTTATTACAAAAATAATGTGAAGAAACAGCTCTTTGCTTGGAGGCCGTTGTTTATTTGCCTTTTACTTTCCTCCCCCATCACTGTCCTTTCTACCTCTTTGGCTCTTCTCCCCCCTCCCTCCTTGTAACCGCAAAACCTCACTTGGTGCCCTCGTCTTCTAAGTATTTCTGTTCCTTGAATCATCCGCTGCATAAATGTGCAGCATTTGTCATTGTCGTTCTGACTCGTTCTGTGCTGGAAGCCGTGGGTAGGAAAAAGAAGAATGGACAAAAGAGATTGAGATGGTCCAAGACAGAGGGACTCGAGTCACAGACCAGGACTCAGTGAGCATGCGCTGGGCTGTTTATTAGATGCCCCAAGGTCCCTCAAATACCCTGGTAAAGGAATGGCTGCAATGCGGTAGTAGGAAAGGTAAAACCAAGACCCCAAGGCCGGGCACGGTGGCGCGTGCCTGTAAGCTTCAGCCTATGAAGCGGCCGGGGCTAGGGATCGTGGTTCGAGTCCCGCCTGGGGCCCGTAGCAAGACGTAGTTCCACAAAATAGCTGGGCATGGTGGCGCGCGCCTGTCATCCCAGCTACCTGGGAA
>PVHY01027678.1:0-15999 GCA_004024945.1 Uropsilus gracilis
GGCCTGGCAGTGGTGGCACGCTTAGGCAGCCCAGTGGTATGTGGCTGAACTCTCAGGAGGCTGCCGTTCACACATGCTGCAGCTTCAAGGCCACTGCACTGGGCTGGTGCCCCTGGAAAACCCAGCAGGTTAGGTGTGAGAGGGTTACCATGGTGACGGGCAGTCTCATCCTGCAGCACCACTTTGGCCCACTTTAGAGGATCTCAAAGGAATCCTGTGGTATTGGTTTGGGCTTCTCCCCCCTGTTGACTTGAGAAGATTCCAGTAAGCAAGTAAAAGGTTCTGTGGTCTGAGAGCTAGAGATTCCAGAGGAGACACGTCTCTGCTCCCCAAGTTCTCATGACCTCTGTCTCCATGTAACGCTATGTGTGCATATGTGTGAGTATGTGTGTGTGATTGTTTCAGTAGCTGGCATGGTGCTGGTGATGCCCTGAGCTTGTGAGAGTGAACTGGTGAGCCCAGGAGCAGTGTGCTGGGGTGTCTATAGCAGATACAGGGACAGAATGGCCTCAGCCATGGGAGTGCTTGTGTGGGTAAGTGCTGGATCCAGATGACAGGGTTGGTGTGATTGCACATTAGTACCAGCAGTTGAAAGCTAAATCCAACTTCCACCCTAAAGGAGGTTAATGATTTCTTCCTGGCTTAGAAGGGTTTCGGCACTAGTCCCCCGACGCCCACATCACTTTCTCTCCACCCCTAAATGCAGACAAGGTGGGGATGAGCGTGAGGAGCAAGGATCACCCAGCACTGACACCACCCAGGGTAGGAGGCCAGCAGGGGAATGTTCGATCCAGAAGCCTGCACTTGCACACACACACACCCTTTCTTCCCTATTGACCAGAGGGTTCAGGGGACCCCCCAAATGTTCCAAAAATTTGATGACCCAGAAAGGAGCAGCAGCAGCATAGAGGAGGCTTCCGAGGAGACAGCCACACTGCTTGCTGGAGGGCTGCAGAGGAGGTGGAATTGGGGGGGGCTGTGGTAGAGGCCGGGCCAGCCTGAGTGAGCCCTCCCTCTGAGGGTTCCCTGCCCTTGCTATCTGGGCCAGGAGGGGCTGGGCTTTCATGCTACAGACGAGATCTGCTTCTGCTCTTCATGCTCGCCCTCCGGGTCCCCCATCAAGGGCTGGCGCTTCTTGAGCTCCCGGTGGTACTTGGCCATGAGGGAGGCGTAGATGCAGCCGTAGGCAGCGGCCACCACCATCATGATGCAGACGATGCCGCACACCACCCCCGCAATGATCACTGTGCCGATGGCCCGCCGCACGCTCACCGGCCGGTACCGCTGCTTCTGGGGGCAGGCTGTGCTGGGCTCCGGCTCAGGCTCAGCCCCTGGCTTGGGCTTTGCAGGTTCCGGGCTGGCCTTGGTGCAGGGTGGCCCTGGGACATCCAGCCCAGCTGAGCTATTCTCCTCCTCCAACTGGGAGCAGTAGTTGAACATCTCCATGGGGACCACACGCATGTCCTTCCCCCTCAGCTCCTTGGGGAGGGTGCAGGCAAGCTGGTCCAGGCGGCCCCCTGTATCCAGAGGGAAAAAAAGGAGGGCTTGACCAAGCATTCAAACCCTGAACTCCCTCCCCCTATCCAGGTCCCCTAAAGAAAGGCCTGGAAGGCCGGGCACGGTGGCTCGTGCTTGTAAGCTTCAGCCTATGAAGCGGCCAGGGCTAGGGATCGCAGTTCGAGTCCCACCTGGGGCCCGCAGCGAGACCTAGTTCCAAAAAATAGCTGGGTGTGGCGGCGCACGCCTGTAATCCTAGCTACCTGGGAAGCTGAGGCTGGGGATTGCTTGAGTCTGTGGTACCCCGGGCAACGAGAGCCTGCGGTTCCACGGGCAAAAATAGCGAGACCTAGTCTCAAAAAAAAAAAAAAAAAAAGAAAGGCCCGGAACGTCGTGCTTCTCACAGCAATGCTGTCAGTCCTGTAGGAGGACACAGGAAGCAGGAAGCTAGCACGTATTGATCCAAGCACTACTGGGATGAGTGCAGTAAGCAGGTCACTTAATCCAAGCAGAAGGAATATCATCATTAGTCCCCGTTGTGCAGAGATGCACACATGTTCCAGTTAAGCCCGTCTTCTCCAGAGTCTGTCTGACCAGGGCAGGAGATAGAGTGAACAGGAGTGGGTGCTCTGGGAGGGGCGGTGCCCTGACCCCAGTCCTCCTCTCTCCCCTGGGCCTGCTGTGGATCCATCGGCCAGTCTGTGAACCTAGGCACTATTCTCAGCACATTATCTTATCCCTCCAAGGCTCCTTCTTCTCACAGAAAGGTCAGAAGTCAAAGCAGCCACCACAGCACCCAGTCCTCCGTACAGCACCTCTGGTCACCTAAGTGCCTCCTGGGGTCAGGGAGAACAGAACTGGCCAAGGATGCCTCCCTTCTCCTCTTTAGGAGGAAATCCAGTGATCCCATCAATACCCCAACCACATCTCTGAGTGCCAAAGCAACTTGGAAGGGAATCCTGAAGACCCATGAGGGCAAAGGAAAAGGAGGCCAGGGCTAGTCAGAGGTGTGGACAGCCATGAAAGCTAGACATGACCATGATGGGAGGTAGATACAGAACATGGGGGGGGGGGGTAGAGGGGGAGATAAAGGTAGTTCAGGAAAAGAAGCTGCCTAGATACACCCCCTAGGAAGTGAAAGTTCAGATTTCGATGAAATCCAGATGCAGCCCAAGACTCCAGCCACTGTCACTGCAACATCATAACTGCCTCATCTCCCCCAAATAATGCACCTCAATCTCTTCCCAGGATGTGGAGGGAAACATCCTGAAAAAACTTTTTAAGGAGTACAGGTTGAAAACAACTCTGTTATTGGAAAGCTCCAAAAACACACGCTCATGCCATGCCCTTCTGTTCCTGGTAACTAAGCAAGGGCATTTGCTAATGCTGGTCTGCATCTGCAGACACTCAGCTTACAGTCCCTGCTGTGACCAAGCGCCGTGACCCATAGCTAGTCTTATAGCCAGCGACATGTCCAAGGCCACCTCTGTGCTCACAGAGGCTGGACATGCAGGTGTGAGTACCCTTTCTGGTCCAAAGACCCGAGGTTGAATCCCGCCTATGTTATCTCATGCAAATTAGTTAACTCATTAAATTATTATGAGTCTTCGTTTTCTTAGCTATCAAATCAGAATGGCTATCTTAATTGGGTGCTCCCAATTAATAGATAATATGCCCCAAACAATCATTGTGAACTGGAACTCTATATGTATTAGTTATTATTTCCCTTCTCATAAGAATGGGAGAAATTATCAGTGACTCACGTTTTATGGCCCTTTATCGTTTGTAAAATGTTCTTAATTATCTAACACGTAGGAATATCATGCAAATAATGTAGGCTAGATGTGAAATGAAAGGAGCAAGATTAATGAAAAGTATTAGCATCATTTTCACAGAGCTTTGAATGATTCATTCATTCAGCAAACATTTACTGAACATCCACTTCATGCTGGGCATCCAATTGCATCTTACTAAGTCCCCTTAATATTGTGACTGCTGCTTGCAAGTGAGCAAATAAGTAAGTTTCGTTGAGGACTCAGCACTCTGTGACACTTTCATGCACTGCCATTTAACCCTCATGATGAGCCTATGAGACAGATATTCTCTTTGCCCCATTTAACAATGCTGGTGAGGGCCTGACAGAAAAAAGTAATCAGCTTTCTCAACTCACACCGATCCTAAGTGGCAGGGCCACAAATCACCCACATCTGACACATCTAACCACCACGCTTACTGCTATGCCTTCCTTTTCCATCTCATGGGTCATGAGAGAGCTCCCCCCCCCATTAAAAAGGGGAAGTGAGAGAAAGAAAGTAAAACCGAAACTGTTTGGCATCCTATTAAAAGTTTTAATAACAAAACCTCTTGGAAAAGGACGATGGGATCATCAAAATGAGTAATTGGTTTCATCTGGGGATTTAAATCCTATTTCAACTTCTGCAACTGTAGATATTTAAAATAACAGTGGTATTAGTCAGAAGGGTGGGAATTTCTTCCTGCTCCTAATGCTGAGAATTGCCCTAAAGAATGCGTGGTGGGGCGCACAAAACAATGGGGCTGTGTCTTTGAGTTCCCTCATGAAACCTACCAAGGTGAGATTAGGTTACAGTGAGTCAGTCTAAAGGAGAAAGAAAAGCGAGGTGGGGAGCAGGGATGAGGAGATGGAGGAGAGAGGGGAGCAATGGGGAAGAGGGAAGAGTGGCCCATGCCACTGCCAGGCCCATCCATTGGAGGTTGGAGAGAAAGGGGGATCCATCTCCCCCCAGACCTCAGCCTGGAATCCATGCCCAGCCTCCAGGCCATGTTTGGCCCTGGATGATCCTCTCAAGCCCAGGTCCAGACTGGGCCGGTGGTACTCACCTCGGTAGGAGAACCACTCCATCCAGTGCTTGAACTCACGCAGGTTACAGTCACATTCCCAGGGATTGTCCCCAACCTGCAGCAGCTGCAGACTGGATAGGGGTTCAAACGTCAGCCGGTCCAGGTTCTGCAGGCGGTTGGAACGCAGCGATAGGGAACGCAGAGCCGGAAGTCCATCGAAAAGGCCAGGGGGCAGCTGGGCCAGGCCGTTGATGGACAGGTCCAAGTGGCGGAGCAGGGGTGAGTGCTGCAGCAGGTCTCTGTCCAGGGTCCTGATGCTGTTGTTGCGCAGCTGCAGCTCGGTCAGATTGGTCAGGTCCCCGAAAATGGAGCTGGGCAGCTGGTCCAGGAAGTTGTTGGATAGGTCCAGCCTCTGCAGGCTGGACAGATTGGCGAAAGCCCAGCTTGGCAGGGCAGTCAGCTTATTGTTCAAGAGCAAGAGGGTTCGGGTGGCAGCAGGCAAGTCCGGAGGCACACTAGTGAGGCCTAAGCCACTGCAGTCCACCTCCAGGCTGCGGCTGTCACACTTACAGGAGAAAGGACAGACGGGTAGGGCCTCCGCAGTATACAGGGCGATCCAGCAGGTTATCCCTGGAGAGTGGAGGTGGTGCAGACAGGTAAAAAGAAAATGCCAGAGTTACCACCGGCAGCTTCTACTCCCTCCTCTCTGGTTCACATCGTAGCTGTCTCTTGGCTTTACCTACTTTGGCGTAACCAACACCAACGCACAATGTTTACTGGCCACATAAAGATGTAATTAACAAATATGAAGCACTTTTGTATCAATGAACATCATAGAGTGCCACCAGGGCCCCTGGCCTCACAGAGCAGCTGGTGAAGAGATCACTTTAGTGGCACTGGGCAGCGAGCACTGAAGACAAGCATCGCTGGTCTACATGGATGCCCCTGCACATGCGAATTTCCTGGATGCTTGGGTCACTCTGACATCACGATGTTG
This sequence comes from Uropsilus gracilis, assembly GCA_004024945.1. Lineage (NCBI taxonomy): Eukaryota > Metazoa > Chordata > Mammalia > Eulipotyphla > Talpidae > Uropsilus > Uropsilus gracilis. The sequence continues at coordinate 5,315 of PVHY01027678.1, forward strand.
ACAGAATAAAGGATACAAGGATGCCAAGAGAAACCTGCCCCCATGTTCCTTTCCCATCATCACTACTGAAAGAAAACGACCATGCAGCAGTTTCCTACCCTGTGAGCCCTTCCTCCCCCTGGAGCTGCACTGGGCTAAGGCATGCCTTGCCTGCAGCAAGAGCACAAAGGAGTAACCTCCTAAGTGCTATCAGATTTGCAGGAATTCCACATCCAAAATGGGATTTGTAACTTAGTGTGAAAACCAGAAGCCCAATGGAAAGAGCCCACGCTGGAGGCCACAGTGGGACTCACAAGGATAGAATGTACAGTTCCTTCATTTCCACATTGGAAAACAAGTGAGCATGAGACGTTGCGGAGCATGGACACATTCCATATTTGTTTTCACTCAAAAGCCACTGATGGCTTAACCCGGGTTCCCGTTCCTTAGGGCGGCGGGCAGCATTTCTGCAGGACACATACTCCTAGCATTCCTTTCCTTGCCCCATGTTTTGCCCAAGGACCCTCTGAGTGGCAAGTACAGGGCTCAGTCTTCAGGAGAGTTGGGAGCAGCAAACCCCACAGACCATCAGAACAGAGCAGTTCATTCCATCTTGCAGCCTCCCTAAGAGTGACCTCAAAACCCTCCCTACTTGTCCTCTGAAGTGTCAGAGAAGCCTGCTCACTGGAAAAGGGAAAGAGAGATGAGCACAAAACCATCAGCCCCAGCAAACTGGCCCCGCCAACCCCAGAAGAGAGACCACAACAGGAGGCGTGATGGAGCTCAGCCCAGCACAGCCGGCACCACCCAGGGCAGCAGGCAGGCCTGGTGCCCGAATCCCTGTCTGGATGGTATCTGGTTTCTGATGTCCCCAAGGGAGGAGCTTGAAGGGACAGGATGGGACACTACCCTCCCCCCAGTTGGAGGATCGATAACGCTGAGACACCTGAACCTTCTTGTTCTCCAGGGAAATGAGCACAAACATGGCCAGCAAGCCCAGCAAGACCCCCAGCCACATGATACCCCTGCTGCTACCACTCCCTATCACTGCTCTGAGCCCGCAGGGTGGTCCTGTCCCACAATCCCCCCCGCCATGCCATTCGAAAATTACCATTCTTCCGTTTCTACTTTCTCTATCAAAACAAGGTCAACCCATCCAGCTTCCCTCTCTCAAAAGGGCTTCCCTCTCAACTTAACTAGAAGCCACCATCCCGCCCCAGAGGAGGAAGCAACAGGAGAACAGAAGAAAGCATTTTCGGAAGAGTAACCCTCTGCCTTCCTCCCTACCCCTGGAGAAATGGAGGGTGGTGTAAAAGCTCTAGTGACAAGAAAACATCGTCCTGTGTTGCAGGGTGTTGAGTGATTCTAGAATGAGGTTGAAAGGGGATCTGAGTTGCTCTGGGATCAGCCACTCTGCTGTAGTGAATAATTCAGGCTGCTTGTGTCGTGGGGCAGCTACAGCACAGGCTGACGTGCAGGGCAGAAGTCAGCGGAGTAGTGTCCCTTACCACGTAGCCCCAGGCAAACCAGTCCACTCCAACCTTGTGCCTTTATCTCAAATAAAGAGCAATCTCGGGTCTCTTTCCACCTGACTGCTTCCAAGATATCCTTGTGGAAAATGGACGGCCTCAGTTTTCCTGTAAGCGAATGGAGGATTGGACTCGGTCTCTAGGGTTCCTTTCAGCATTGCATCCCAAGAGCCCTGTGTTTCAGGGTTGAGAGGAAAGACATGTAGGACCACCCCAGACTGGGGGGCAAAACAGGAGGGCAGTTCTCAATTAAAGTGACTCTCTCTTAGGCCAAGGCTGCTGGGGTAAGGATGCTGAAAGATCACCAAGCAGAAACAGACTTGCCTAGGGACACCATGGCCTGGCATGGCCTCCAGTTCCTGAGCAAACCCCTGAGGTTCTCAGTAGTGACTGTCTTTGGCTCCCTGGATGCCGGTCAGGGTAAAGGACTGTGGCCCTGATTTCCCATACTCAGGTTATGTGCATCCTGGGGGCATCTTAGACCTTCCTGCAGCCCAGGACACATCCCTGCATGCCAGGTCAACCCCACTGCCTGAGCCCCCCTACTCACAGGAGATCTGCCTCCACTGCAGAGCGAGCCTGGACCTTCGCTCGGGGCCGCTGCCTGGTGCCAGCATGCTGACTGTCACGGCTCCCGCAGAGAGAGACAAGGCCCTCAGTGTGTGCTCCCTGTCAGTCCTGAGAGAGAGAGAGAGAAGGAGAGAGAGGGAGAGGGAGCTGAGCGGAAGCAGGCATTTGAGGCCCCGTTCCAGCGCAGGGGTTAGGGAGAGGACCCGGTGTCTCTTTACACTTCCCATCATTCCCTCCTGGCTTCTTCTCAGCTGTGGTTTCCTGGGGCAGGGGGAGAAGGGGAATAAAGGGCAGAGAGACCAGAGAACTCTCAGCCTCTGATGGGTGATGGGAGATGGTGTGGAGGGGCGCAGCCAGCTTTGCTGGGTGCCTGGGGCACAAGCCCAAGCTCTGTGTGGAACGCAGGAAGCCCCTGTAGCGGCCTCTCCAGCGCCCCCACCTCCAGCCTCTCCTGGCCGCTTCCCCTTGCCTCTCGGTTTGTTGGCATCTACAATGTTTTCAGATCCCTACGTCTCCTCCGTGTCTGGGCTTCCTCCGTGTCACAGGTGGGGAACCCAAGGAAAGCTCCCTGATGAGCAGGACGAGGGTGCATGCTCTTACCATGGCCCTGGGGGAGGCAGAGAGCGGCCCTCCGCAGAATCAGGCAATGGGGCGGGTGTGAAGCCTGGCCCGCTCTCGCTGCTGGGTGGCCCCCTGCTTCTCCTCCACCCTCACCTTAGAGGGGAGTCGCAGTGCACCGCCTTCCGCCTGTCGCTCTGTAATAAGACTCATCAGTCCAGGGGGTCCTGCTGCAGCAGCTGCTCGCGGAGAAGACAGGGACACAGAGAGAGGATGAGGTTTTGGAGCAGGAGGGCTGGGAGCAGGCCAGGGGGTGCAGAGGGCAGATTTATCTTCCAAGGGAGACAAGAGGACCTGTCCTGCTTGAATCAATGACTCATAAGGGATACAGTCTCCCTTTTGTGGGGGGCCCCACTTTCTGCCAGATGTGACTGAGGGCCTATTGATGGAGCCCACAGCCTCTACCTTCCCAACCCTGTGGTTGGGGGGCAGGGGGGTAGAGCAGAGGGAACTGCTGTAGTTGCCACTGCCGCTGGCATAGCAAGTGAGGAATGGGCTGGGGTTGGGAGCCAGGCAACAGCCCGGCCACACTCCCCTCCGAAAGGGCATGGTCCCCCCAGGCCCCTCCTGCTCCCGAAGAGCGCGTTCCTCTCAGCCCACTGGTTCCCAAAGGGCACGTTCCTCTCAGCCCACTGGCTCCCAAATGGCACAGTCCTGCCAGCCCCTCTCTGCTCCCAAAGGGCACAGTCTTCTCAGCCCACAGCTCCTGCCTGGCTCTGAGGGTTTGACCTTCCTCGGTTGGCAGATTGGTCCCTGGGTAATTCCTGGTTCCAGCCTCCCCCTCCCCCTCCCCCAGCCTGTTTAATTCTGGGAGCCCGGAGCCAATGGCAGAGTCAAGCCGGCAGCTGAGGAGGTGGAAGGAGCTGCTATGCTCAGCTCTGAAATCCCGGCCTGGGTGAAGCAGGTTTCCCTCAGGCACTTAGGGTCCTGCCGCAGCTCTTGGTGTCTCTCCATGCTCTCCTCCCCTCACACCACCCCCCAACGCTGCTGCGGTCACCTCTAGGCAGCCAGGTGGCAGAGCCCCCCAGAACACAACAGCCGCTGTCCTGGCCCCATGCAAGGGCAGCGGCTCTGAGCCCAGGAGCCTGACCGTGCTCTGGCCTTGTCTTCCCACCACCTTGGAAGGGATCCGGATCGCGAAGGCCTGGCCGGGACTGGCAGGGCGGGGCACAGCAGCAGGGCACAGATGGGGCTGTGGGGAGTGGTCCAGTCCCCAGCTGCCTCTTGGGTGGACCCCATGTCCCTGGGCTGAGAGTGGGAGAGACGCTTAGAGTAGTCCAGGGCTCACCCTGCAGCGGCCCTCCCAGGACCAGCCCCCTGCGGCTTCCGGCTCAGGTAGGGTCCTGGGTTCAAACCCCTTCCGGCCACGCCCCCAGCTGCATGCGCTGTAAACTCTCAGGGCTTATCTCAGACATAGCGACTGTAAACACTTCCTGGGTGGAATTTCTGTGAAGATCAATCTAATTACGGGTGGAAAGTTAACATCCGCTCTATTAAATGATCAACACCTTAGAGGGCAATTCAGGTTGTGCTCCTAGACACGAGCCTGGCAGATGGGAGAGATGCCCCTTCCGCCACGGGGAGAGGTCTGCAACCGGCAGCAAGTCCTTCCCTGGCCCCACTGCCCTCACACATGGGCCCGGTCTCTGTTCCCGAGCACTGTGCTCAGAGCCGTGTGGGCTGGGGCGCGTCACAGGTTGCTCGTTGTCAGGCATGCTTCACAGACCTCATACAGACGATGCGTCCCACCCCAAGCCCCTCCAGCCCTGACCCTCAGAGCAATATCTTGCCCCTGTGACAACCCTCACTGCAAGCGCTCACGCAGCTGCGCAAATGAGGCAGGTCAACAGTCACCCAAGACACCAAATGACACAGTTTAGGTCAGGGATGGGCTCCCCGACTTCGGAGCCAGCTGCTCGTCCGCTGCCCATTGACTGTCACTCAACCAAGCCCCCTGCGTGTGCACAGAGGGGTGTAGACACGTGCTTGGAGCTTCCAACACTGCACAGTGCAAACACACCCCCGCAGAGAGCCGTGCAGCTCGGCACGTGCTAACACACACACGCACGCACGCACATGCACGCCTTGCTGGCAGCCCTCCAGCACTCTGCCTCAGATGCCAACATTTAGGCAGCAGACTGGGATGCCAGGCTGTTCCCGCGTGCTCCCGGCAGAAGTGTACGCGGACACCTCCAGCCTAGCACCCAGGTCTAGGGAAACTCTGAGGGGGCCCGATCCCAGGGTCTATCTGTGGACACAACTCTGCCAGGGCTGAGACCCAGTCCTCTGCCCCCTTTCTGGCCTCCTGTCTGCAAGTTGGCGGAGAGTCCACTCACCCAAACCCCGCTGCCACCTGAGACTCCTGCCCCTTTTCCCACCCTACTCTTCCTGGTCCGGGTGTCACCCCTCGTAATGAACCCAGCGGGTGACCATTGAGTCCCATTTAGTGCAGACAGCAGCCTTGCAAGGAGGTCCTGCTCACCTGGGCTGGCCATGAATGGACATCACACTGCAAGTCAGGCTGGCCCACAGGCATCCTCCAAGAGGTGGCGGGACACTGCTCACTGTAGGCCTCTGGGGAAATGTGGCAAACACCAGTCCCCACCCCCAGGTCTGTAGGTCCACTGCCTGTGGAGCTGCCTGCCTCCTTGGACAGCACAGCAGTGACCCTTCGGGAGATGATGGGGCTCAAGCCCTTGGCCTTCTGCCCACCTTCAACACATCTCCAACCCGGGGACCCCTTCCTGCCCCCACAAGTGTCTAGCCTCATTAGGAAAGGGGGTGACCTACATTAGGAAGCTCGGAGAGCAGCTGCTGCAGCAGGCGCTGGCCGGCTGCTGGAATAAATTAACACAGTCTGGGAGGGAAGGCCCCACCCACGGTGGAGAGTGGGGAACAGAAAAAGGGCTGGGCAGCGAGGGGTCCTGATGTCCGCAGTCTCATGCCTACATGGCTGACCCTGCTCCCAAGCTTCATGGGCTCTTGGTCCCAATCCCAGAGACAGAGGCTCCAGAGAGAAGGGGCGGGCCTCAGAGGGGTCCCTGGACCTCCTTGTCTGGCTCTGCTGAGAGATCAGGGGTGGAAGGTGGAGTCAAGGAGCCAGAAGCAGGCATATTCTTGAGGGGCACTCACACCCCAGAACCCAGAACATGAGGCTTTGTGCTCTAGCTCCCTGCCACTCAGTGTGTTCTGTGACCCTCATCTGAGCTCTTCTTAACTCAGCGTCTCTGGCTGACCCCACTGACAGTCAGAATTTGCATTTTATTTAGCATGAGTATTGAAGCTTGTGAAGCCCTGGTCTAGATCAGAAGAACTGGCATCCCCCAGAAGAGGCAAACAGCCACTGGAGAGGCAACCCTGGTCTGCCTCGGGGAAGCCAGGCACCAGCCTGGGAATTGCAGAACCTGGTGGCTCAGAGGGGGGGATGCTGACGGTGGCACCGCCCTTAGGAAGGCTGGGGGGGGGGGTCCATAGTCCCAGATACCTGTACGGTGGCATTCTTAGTCCTCATCACAGCTCTCCCAGGATAATATAGCCGTGAACACCATTCTGCCAATGGGGGAAACTAAGACACAGAAATCAAAGTCACTTGCCTCGTAACTGGGAGAATGCAGCTTGGAGCCCCAGCCATCCAGCTACTAAGTCAGCAGCCTTCATGGGCTCTGAACACTCTGCTCACCTGCGGAGATGACTGACTGAGGCAGGAAGAGGCAGCGAAAGGGGGGTGCACCCTGCTTTCTGGCGCTTCACAGTTTACAAGGACGCTCATGTCCACTGTCTCCTAGGAGCTGGGGACGGGGCCCTTGCCCCTCCCACTGAAGAGATCAGCCAGGGTCCCTCCCCGCCTCCGCTCTTTGCAGTAACATCACAGGTGCAGAGAGGAAGAGTCCTGGAGGTTAGATCAGAGGATTGAGGGGGCTTTCTAGAAACCTTTGGGGGCAGGGTGGGGAGTTGGGTGCTGAGGTGAGAAGGGTGGGCTGGGAGCTCTGGGGAAGCCGGGGGTGGGGAGGTAGTGATGGAACAGGAGGCAAACAGGAGGAGCAGCAGCTTCCACGTGCTTCTGCGGAGCTGAGTGGGTGCAGCATCCCCTGGAGACTTGGGGGGTGGGAGCTGCTTCCCGCTGGAGCACCGCCTCAGGGCCCCCCCAGGAGCAGCCTGCGGGGCTCCTATTCCCTCAATTGGCACTTGGCTCTGGCCTCCTCACACTTCTGGCCCCCTCGTCCCTTCCCTTTCTCCAAAGAAAGAGGTTAGTTCTCCAAGAGTATTGGTGGGGTCACCACCAGCCTGGGGTTCAGCCTTCTCTGAAGCATCTGTTATATTCATCAGTCCCCACCTGAGTCAAAGCCAAGTCACACAGGGGCACCTGCTGTGCCTCCACTGGGGGAGGTGCTGTATGCACCTCTGACTCCTGAGGTGCTGTATGCACCCTGCCTGGGGCTCCTCGCCTGGTAACTCCTCTTAATCAAGGGTCCCTGACTCAGGTCAACTCTGTCCCCCTCAGCCTGGAGGACTCATAGACCTTAGCAACTAACAGGCCCTTCACCATCTCCACTTACATTCTGCAGAGGCAAAGGCCACAGAGGCCTGAGTCGGGGCCAGGATTGGTGCCATCCCCACAGCAGGGCTGAGAGGGGCCTATGAGGGTAGTCCAAGGCCCCTGTGTTGAGGGGGGTCACGGGAGGGGGGGGAGTCAGAACTGCTGTCCTGGCTGGGTTCTCTTCCTGCGACTGCCAGCCTGGCATCGAGCTTCCAGGAAATGGTCTAAATCCCTTCCCTGCCCATTACCCCCAAAGCACACACTACCTAGGCCGCACGGAAGCAGGGTTTTCAAATCCCTATATCTGTACGTGGAACAGACAGCCTTCCTGGTTCAATTTAAATCACATACCCTATTCTCACCCTGGTTTCCTGAACTCTGCCTTCCCTCTCAGATATTCCCAGTCCCAAACAGACCCTCTGGGAAGAGGGAAAGAAAAGCCCCCTGAGTTGTTCCTCATGAGAAGAGCCGCTCTCCAAGATAAAGAAGCTAAGCATGAACCCAGAGGAGGCTGAGATCTGGACTCAGAACCTCCAACTTCTAGGACAGAGGAGGGGCCCCCCTGGGGAAGGATGGCGAGAACAGCCCACCTGGCTCCATCCTCTTCCCCCACCCCCAGACACCAACCATCACAGACACCTTTGCCCCTTGCCATCCACTCCACCCCAGGCAGTCTCAAAGTCACCTCTCGGTCTTGGTTCCTGGAAAATGGGAACAGGATTTGCTTCTTATCTGGGCCCAGACAAGCTTCTAGCCAAACCCCAAAGAAACCAAATCGGTTGCTTAAGAAACCTCCCTCTTTCTCCTACCACCCCCGGATTGGTTTTCCTGGCCTTCCTCTTTTGGCAATGCCAGAGATGGTGCCAGTGGGGAAGTGGGATGGGAAGAGTCGGGTGCTTCTTGGCGGCGGAAGCTGCCGCGGGTTTCCCTCCAGGCTGGACTTCCCCCGCCCCATCTCCACGTGCTCACTTCCCGCCCCTCCCCCAGCTGACAGAGTTATCTAAGCTGCCAGGGTGCCAATCCCAGTCAACACGAAGGCTGTGCCCAGCACACCTTGACAGCCAGGTGCCAGCCAGATGCCACCAGCCCTGCAACCATGGACAGTTCAGCTCAGGGAGAAGACGGTGCCATGAGGAGCCAGGTCTCTACTAGGACCACCCTCTCCTCCTGCGTTATCAAAGTGGGCCTTCCGGCTACTGAGAGCCCTGCCCCTCTCCAACTCCAGATGTCCTGCCCCACTGGGCTGAGAGAGCAAGCAGGCACAGCCTGGCAGTGAAGCATTCCTCCTAAGCTGAGTTCAGAATCCCCAGCAAGAGGCCAGGCCCTAACCCATTTGTAGAGGGTTAGTGTATATCTGGGGGGCCCCTTGTAGGCCAGGGTCCCTACCCGACACCTTGACCTCAGGCAGGTTGAAGCAGGGCCTCCAGGTCTTCTCCCTCGTCCACTCCCAGCCACACCCCCAGCAGGGAGGCTGTGCCCTCAGCTGCGTAGACCAGTGTCCAGTGGGCAAGGGTTTCTTTGCACCCTTGTCCAAGGGCAGCAACCTGAAGGTCAGCAGCCCCACACTGAGGGCATCCAGCAAAGAGGCTGAGACCCTGCGGTCTCTTCCCAGCCCTGCCACCCCCTCCCCACGTCCTGCCCCACAGCCCCCCTTTCCCACAGTACCCAAGTTCCTCCAGCTGCCTCGCTGAGCCCAGCATGCAATCAGCCCAAGGCTCTTGGCTGCAGGGACTGGTTTCTGTAACACCCAGACCTGTCATCTGGCACCACCACTGCCCTCCTCCCCCCCCCTTCTTCCCCAGCAGCCCCTCTCCAGCGGAATCCCAGTTTCTGGCCCCAGCACTGTGGGGTGAGAGTTCCCTTGGTGCTGCCCGTCCTGAACACTTCCCCAGCACCAGCAACTGCACCCAGAGGGAGGCAGCAGCAGCTCCAGGCGGGCAGAGACCCGGCCAAGCCCAGCAGCCCCATGCCAGACACCTGCACCCCCCAACCCATCCTTCCTTCCCACCAGGTCCGCACTCACCTTCCCTCACCTCGCCAGCACCTTAAACCAAGTGACTCTGAGCTCTAAGCTGTTTACTGAGCTCCTCCTGGGATTCCTGGAGAAATCCGAACAGTGCTGTCAAGCTGGGCGCAGTGGGCACCGGTCCATGCGGGGAGCAGGGACCTGGCACGCAGCTTGCAGCGCTGGGAGAAGGAATGCCTGCCGCTGCCGCTGCCGCTGCCGCTGCCAGGGGGACGGGCTGCTGGGTCAATAATAAACTGAGGAGGGAAGAGGGGGGGACAGAGGGAGACAGAGAGGAGAGGGAGAGGAAGGGGAGAGGAGGCGAGCGCCTGTGGCGTGCTCGAGCAAAGAGACGGAGCAATGGAGTGACAGCTGGGGGTACATCTGTGATGACGGCGACCGTAGCACACACAGGCGAGGCGCGCACAGGCGCGCGCACACCCGAGGCGAGGCGCTCTCCGCCGGGAGGGCAGTGCTCACCCTGCAAATGCTCACATTTCAGTGGGGAACAGCGCCTATGGATGCACTGCTCCAACTCCAGGGAGGGGGAGGCTGCTATCTCGTCCCTCCACCTTCCTTCGCAGCGCTCCTCCCAGCCCTCCTGCCCTGGCCACACCGCCTCTGTCGGGGAAAGAGGAGCAGGAGCCAGAGGACCAACCGGAAGCCCACCCACCCCACCCCAAAGCTGGGTTTGTGCCCTGTTCAGAGATAGATGGGCAGCATCTCCCGTCCTGCCTGTGGAGAGAAAAGAAGGCTTTTCTCTGTCGAAGGGTGGTTCATTCCAAAGGGGAAGTTGGGAGGGTGTTCAGACTGCCTGGTAGTCCTCTAGCAAGGGGCCCTGAGACACACAAAGCTGTGTTTTAGGTGGCCACCCAGAGGTGACCTCTGTGACCCCAAGCCGGGGCTGTGCAGAGAGGCAGGATGAGGGCAGGGCAGGGCGTGCCCTGCAGAGAGCCCTGGCCATGCAGCCCACCCCAGCTGCTGGCCCTCTGGCTCCTCACCCTCTCTAGATGGGAACCACAGCTATTCAAGAACTCAGAGGCCCCCTTACCAGCCAATCAGGACAAAGAAGTTGGAGAAATTGATATTCTAAGAGAAGGAAAGTGTCTGTTCCAAAGGCAAAGGAAGACAGAGGCGGGACTAAGCCGAGGAGGAGCGTCAGGCTGGAGCACCGTCCCCAGATAACCCTGCCTTGCTTGTCTTCAGCCTGCCTGACAGCTCCACGGCCTGGCAGGCTGCAGCGTGGACGGGCTAGCCCAGTGTCCCTCTCCGCTTGGCCTGCTCTCCTCAGGGGATCCGCCATCAGGACTGAGACTGACCATTGAGAAGGCCCCTCTACTCAGGACACTCCTGCACCTCCTTGCTGCCTGCCTGTGATGCTGCCAGGAGCAGGAGCAGGGAGCACCTGCCACCTCTAGGCAATTCCTTCCCTCTTACCCTGCACAGC
>PVHY01027679.1:0-10084 GCA_004024945.1 Uropsilus gracilis
TGCATACACTTCACACCCACATCGCTGCGCGTCACCCGGAGCCAGGAGGAGGTGTCTCCATGAGGGCACCCACCCTTCCAATGGAACACACCCTCCTCAGTCCACCATTGCCACTTCAAAATGCTCCACAGGGCGACAGCACGGCTTCTTTCAAAGGAAACCACACCTGCTCCTGGCCCCAAAGACAAGTGGGCTTAGGAGGACGTAGCTGTTCAACCCTAAATCCACCAGCAGATCAAGGCTGGAGTGTCTCTCCAATGTCTCCTTCGAGGACGCCAGGTCGCCCAGGCTGTGGGTCTGGTGTTATAGCAGCAGGAAACCCAGGAGAGCTCAAGCATCTGGGGGGTCACTTCACTGAACCCTGCTCTCCCAGAAGACGCCAGAGCTGTTACGTTTAAGTGCGGCTGCAGGACATCTGGCTAGTACAGTTGCTCCACTCACGCAGCTAGAACTCCTCAGGCTGCTGCAGGCTGGGGTGCGCGGAAGCTCGCCATGGAACAACAGGGGAGAGTGTGGTAGGAAACTGCAGCTGGAGGCAGGTGCTGGCTGGGCCGACTGGGCTCGCTGGGCCGACCAGCTGTCCGCTGGACCAAAGTCACGTGCGTTGTGAGCATTCAGCTGTCTCCGTGTGGCTCGCACACACTGTCCGACGGTGTGCAAGGCGGCGTCAAACACTGGGCAGTCTGGTCACACGCCACACACCTACCTGGAGAACCCTGAGCGGCAGCAAGTAAGAAAAGCCTCAGCGCTCGTTTGCGCATCTGGATGTCAGTACTGTCAGCAGCCTCCCACTCGGGAAGGCTCGGGCTGGAAGTACACATGCGCACGTGGCAAGGCTACTGGCGGAGCCCACGACGGGGATGGGGGTTCAGGCTGGCCTCAGGAGGCTGCAGGCTTGCTCAGGGTTCTGCTTTTACCTTCTTGAGGGCCTTCCTCCCTTTTGAACGAGGGTGGTGTCTGGCTTTCTTCAGGTCGTACCGGGCCCACACATTCTGGCGCTACTCCTAGGCAACTTGACCTGGGAGGAGGCCTTTCTACTGCACATATCCACAGCTGCTTTCAGTGCTTGAGGGAAAGACCACCGAGAAGGCGGACATGGCCTTGCCTCACAAACCATCCTGAGAACTGTGGCCGTCAGATGGCGAAGGGAGGTGCTATGGGCCGTGGAGAATGGCAGCCCCTCAGCCCAAGAGGGAGTTGCAGGTACCTCCGCCGTACCCCTCACACTCGCCCAAACCAAGGCCGCAGCCAACTCCAGCCCAGGCTTTGTAGATAAAGTTTTATCGGAACACAGCTTCACTCATTGATTTACAAGCTGCCTGTGGCAGTTTTGACCCTAAAATGGCAGCCTTGAGGATAGTGAGGGCCGACTTCTGCTAAGCTGAGAAGGCCTGCAAGGCCATGTCTGGAAGCAGCGATGATCAGAGCTCGGCCCCAGGACCAGCAGCGTCAGTATCACCTATTACTATTAGAAATGCGAGTTCTGAGGTCCCGCCCAGAACAACTGAATCAAACTCAGGGGTAGTTTTAATAATCGCTTTGGGTGACTCTCGCGCCTGCTCACCTTTGAGAACCACATCCTAAGGAGCCACACAAGTCCTTTACTGAGTTCATTCTACCTGCATCACTAGTCGGTTCCACCACCATCAAACCTAGCCGCACAAAGTGATTCCCAGCTTCTGCCCCAGATGCGTTAGCAGGGCCTAATATTGTGCGTAAAACAAGGAACCAACTGGGCAAACACACGAAACACTGGTCTTCGAGATCCGGCTCTAAAGGACCCTCCGGGGCTAGCGAGCCAGTTACTAAAGCCCGAGCTCAGCAGAACCACGCGTCGGCACTAGATGGCCCACAGCTCCCTGCAAAGCTGCAGCCAGCACAGGCTCATGGGAAGGCGCCGCACAGGCCTCGCCAGTGACACCGCCCCGTCCCCTTGCGGTGCCCGTGACTTGTGAAGGCCTTACTGAAAGGGAGTGTGTCGGTGGCGCTGTCACAGGCAGGACAGCTGCCACTCCTGCCGTCTCAGTCAGCGGTGCACGCCACCCTCCTGTGCCTGGCGGCCGAGCCAAGCAAAGCCCGCGGCCCATGGGGAAGCCGACAGGTTTCAGGACTGGGTTTCATTCCTAAGTGGCGAGGAGGAGGGCCGGGGGAGGGTGATGGCGGACAGCCACCCCAGGCCGGAAGTCGCCAGAGCAGGGTTGTCCCAGAGGGCGGGGCAGGAAGGCCTCATCCTGGGGCCAGACCCCTCAGGGGTTTCCAGGCCGACAGGGATCCTGGGAACCCATTGGGCAATGGCAGCCCCCAGGACCAGCCGGGCTTGTAAAAGTCCGGCCGTGGAGAACAGGAGTGCGCTGCAGGAGTGGGGGTGGGGGGATGACGAGCCGAGCCGGGCCGGGCCGGGCCAGGCAGCGCTGCGGCAGGACCCCGCGGCCCCGAGAGGTTTCCACGTCAAGCGCCACACTCGGTGTGGAGGTCATGGCCGCGGCGGGGCGGTCTGAGGAGTACCAAGGACGACCCCACCTGGCCCGGGGGTCTAATGGGTGCTGCTGGCCCCCGAGCTGGGCTGACCAGAAGGCTGAGCATTAAAGACAGACCCTGAGCTGCGGAGCTGACAAGCATGAAGTGACCCGGTGGCCTCTGGAGGGAGGCAGTGTGCACGGTGGCGCTACAGCCGCGCTCTCAGCTGACAGCATGACGACTTCCAAGCAGAGATGAGGGGCCTTTTACCACCGAAATGCCTCAGCACCGCTCTCTGCAGAGTGCGGCAGGCCGGGCAGCAGCTTCTGCAGGAGCGTGAGAAAAACGCCATGTCGGGCCCCACCCAGACCAGAACAATCAGAAACGGCAGCCGCCCCGTGACTCGTGGGCGCGCCCCAAGCCCGATTCTCATGCGCAGCCGCACCCCGGCAGCCTCAGGCGCGCTGGCCTGAGCGGACTGAAGGGCCTTCAGCTGTGTCCGGGGCTTTCTCCCTAGGAGGTGGCCGCAGGCCTGACCCGAACATGCCAGCATTTGCCCAGCAGATGGCAAGTTCCAGGAGCTGCAGCAAAGAACCGTCGCCAGCGGTCCGTCTGTCTGTCTGGAAAAGGGCGCGACCGGAGTGACTGTTCGGTGGAGCCACGCAAGTTGCCGGGACTGAGACTTGTTCACCAAGATGAACTGGTGCAGGGATGCGGGCGAGTGCAGGTGGGCGCGGGTGGGCACGAGCGGGACGTGGTCGCCCAGATGCCATTCACCCCACCAGCCCGCCATTTGCCCCACACCATGGCTCTGCTTCTGTGGCCCGGGCGTGAGCAGTCACAGGGAGGTGACGGCTGTAAGGCGGGGCAGGTGCCAGCCCTCAGTGATGCCACACCGCCAGGAGGGTGTGCTGCTGGGGCAGAGCAGCGTTCCCCCGGACACACTGCCCAGGGCACAGGCCCGGCTGGCCCGAGCTTACACCAGCCAAGACGGGTCACCAGCGCGCGCCAGAAACACAAGGGGAAGGGCTCAGCGGTGACTGACCTGCTCGCGTGAAAGCAAACGGCGAGGCTTTCTAGCACGTTGACGGGCCCCTGCCAAGCACCTCTCAACCACCGCCCACACCTCCGCTCCGTCCGACAGGCTTAGCCTCACTTGGCCGCTCCCGGCGGCCAGAGAACTTTAGGCCCGGAGTCGCACACACGCTCCAGCGGGCACCGGCCTCAGGCCGGTCAAATGCAAACGGCTTAGGGGGGAGCAAGGACAGCCAGGCAGGCCCCAACTCCCAATGGCCATTTTGTCCCCGGCGTCTCTAGAACCTTTTGTGCAGAGCAAGAGAATGAAACGCATTTTGTCCTGGGCGTGTGGACGGCGTGGCCAAGGCTGGCGTTCAGGGCAGCCCAGGGACTTGCCCCGAGTCGTCCGCATTCTGGCCGCAGGCTGGACGCGCCTCAGGAGGAGGCCTGGGAACAAGGGCTCATATTCTTCTCTAAGGAATGAGTGCGCCACACTCACACACACACACGTACACACACACGTACACACACATACATACACACGCACACACAGCCCTCCCTGCGGCCTTGCTTGGTCCTTTACTGATGCCTAATGAGCCACAAAATTAAAAAGGAGAAATAACCAAACATTGAAACTCTGCAACAACCAACAACAGGAAAATGGAGGCGGAGAGATCCTCCCGCGAAGCAAAAGGGAAATGGCCCCAGCGGGCCTCCCGAGATGGCCCCAGAGCGCGGTTCCCTCCACGTCACTGGGTAGTGTCTGGAGCCATTTTGAGTTGGCATCACTGGGGCTGAGGGTGCAAGTGGCATCTAATGGGAGACCAGGTTGCTGCTCAGCAGCCTACGGTGCCCAGAATGGTGCCACCACACGTGTGCACACCAGCAAAGGATGATGGGACTCAACTGTGCCAAGGGCGGGAAGCCCCTTGGAAGGTCACAGTGCAAACTCCTGCTCTGACGCGGCCCAGTTGCAGAATGAAGACACCAAAGGGCTGAAAATAAAAACGTACAGTATGAATGTCTTTAAAGCTATCCGCGAGCAGAAGCGAGCAAATGATGCTGCACAGAATCATCTGGAGAACACTGCACGTCCTGACGTGCCATGCGCCAGCGTAGCAATCCTGGGGGGGGGGGGGGCGGCGGCTCAGCAACGAGCGGTCCTGCTGTCTGCAAGGAGCACCCAAGTTTGAGAACTAATCCAGCTCCCAGCCACCCAGCGGCGAGGCTTCTTTCTCACATCTCTGGGTGACGTCTCAGATCCCGGTATTTGCTGGCCCGTGGAAAGTCTACGGACTGCAAATGTCTGCATGTGCACAGAAAGCTGCTTGGGGCACAGCCACGCTCAGCCCCCTCGGGGGTGTTTACAGTCACTTTCAAGCTACAAAGGCAGAGCTGAGGAGTCGCTGCAGACACTTGCCATCAGGCCCGGCACAGGCGACGTCTGCGGATCCTGCGAAGGAGCTGTGGCTCTCCAGGTCCGGTGCGCACGACCCCCCCGGGAGTCTCGCTGAAGTGTGGGTCCTACTGAGGGCGGGCTGGGGCTGGCCTGGGTGGCGGGTACTGCCCGCTGGCGGGGCGATTCCAGGCACTTGCCCTGCAGCCCTACTCGGAGCCAGGAAGGCAGCCCACGAGGGTGTCTGCACCCCTGGGAGCATCTGAGAGCCTTCTGGCGCCTCGCAAGACCAAACTCCATGACAGCACTAAGATGGCGCCGACTGTCTCCACTGTTGTTTGCTGAGTAAAACTACTATGTGAGTCCAAATCAGGTGGCGACAGCAACGTGAACGGAATGTCACTGCATCCTTCACCACCATGAACTCATGGATTAAAAAAAAAAATCAGAGAGAGCTAAAATCGTCATCGATGCAATCACAAAAAGTTCTTAACATTAAGAAGTCTCAGCACCAGTCAATGCCTTCTGGTTGGCACGCACACCCCTGCCGCTCCCGACGTGACGGCTGCCTCAGGAGAGGCCCCGTGCAAGGATTACCAGCTGAGCTGGCACATTTGGCGGAGGGACGCCATGCTTCCCTTGAAAGAATGACGGACAGGCTATTGTCCTTCAGACTTGGGTATTTGGGAGAAATGTTCTCAAAAGTGATCTGAGCGCTTGGCATCAAAGCAACTGATGGCACAGGCTCCCCCTCTTTCCCCCACCATGTGAAGGTAGAATGTTCTTATTTGGCAGGTTATCTGGGGGACCTGGGAACACTCAAAGTTTTTCCACGTATTTAGCAGTGGCAGCGTTTTCAGACCCCTGAGATAAGCCCCCAAATCCTACCAACAGGAACGTTCTACTTTGAGAAGTCAGAGGAACCTATATGGTCCTGATCAAATTTGGAAACCTTGCACCTGCCACAGTAAATGTGCCATCTGCCAAAACGCGAAAGACTCCATAATGAAACTGGCTGGTGAAACTGACGTGCTTCGATACGGCGTAGTGACATATGTCAACGCTGGAAGAGCTGCACAACTCAGAGAGCCAACGCTTTCTAAATGCCCACTGGCTGACAGGGCAGAAGCGCTTTGAAATACAGAGCCAGTCAAAGTGCAAGGTAGACCGGGAACGGTGGCTCGTGTCTATAAGCTTCAGCCTATGAAGCAGCCAGAGCTAGGGATTGCGGTTGAAGTCCCGCCTGGGGCCGGTAGGGAGACCTAGTTCCAAAAAAATAGCTGGGCGTGGTGGTGTGCGCCTGTCATCCCAGCTACCTGGGAAGCTGAGGCTGGGGATCGCTTGGGTCCGTGGTACCCCAGGCAACGAGAGCCTGCAGTTCCACGGTCAAAAATAGCAAGACCTAGTCTCAAAAACAACAACAACAAAAAAGTGCAAGGTAGAGCAGTGGCTTTCCACAGACCAGAGGACAAGAAGCCCAAGGGTGTGGTTTCAGATTATGCGGTACGAATAGTCATGAAGACACCACCTCTTGTTGAAGTCTGGCGCGTTATGAAGAGAGCATCCCACAAACATAAGGCCATTAAAACACTCCTCCCTTCTCCAGCCACTTAGCTGTTGAGGATGCGCTTTCTTCATATACTAGAACCCAACCCAGATACGGACGTGACCTCTGGGCGTAGAGCCAGACGTCAGAATCCAACTGTCAGGTATGAAGCCAGATAGGAAAGAGGTTCGCCAAAGTACAAAATACCACTTCTAGCTCAGCTTTGGTTTTCTTTCAGAGGGGGCCGTTCCTAAACGTTACGCTAATGGGTTTGTTAGGATTTCTTTCACACAGTCAGTTTACTAGTTAATAGTTTCCAGCCGAGAAAACATAGGCAAAACCCACATGAGCAGAAAAGATTTTGGGGGTCTTCAGTTATGTTTAAGAGTGCAAATGGACACAATACCCCCAATTCTGTGAGCCACGGTGCTGTACAGTAGGAAGCTGTCATGGAGTCAACAGACTGGGGAGCTTGCTTAAGGAGTAAACAAGGAGTTTGAAGGAGGCGGTTGTTTCTCAGTTCTGTCTCGACAGTGTGTGTCTTGGACATAAAAGTACAATGTATGTTAAGAATGCAAAGCTGGGCCGGGCATGATGGCGCATGCCTGTAGGTGGCAGCCTAGGAAGCCATGGCCGGGGCCAGGGATCGCGGTTTGAGTCCCACCTGGGGCATGTAATGAGACCTAGTTCCAAAAAAAATAGCTGGGCGTGGTGGTGCGCGCCTGTAATCCCAGCTACCTGGGAAGCTGAGGCTGGGGATGGCTTGAGCCCGTGGTACCCCGGGCAACGTGAACCTGTGGTTCCACAGGCAAAAATAGCGAGACCTAGTCTCAAAACAAACCCAGCAGAACTGAGGTGACACCGGCACCTGGAGGAGTGAGGTAGGGAGCGCTCTCCAAGGCCTTCTGGGGGGGAGCTCAGGAACGGTATGTGGGTGGCCGTAGTGTCACAAGCCTGAAGAGCAGGATCCCCAAGGCTAGGATGGCTGGACGGGGCGTTTGAGGAGGTGAGAGGAGAGTTCAGGGATGGCCATGTTCATCGGACACCAGGGGACGCCAGGGAAGCGTGGCGGGAGAAGCTGCCAGGCAGGCGTGGCCCTCCTGTGGGCGGCCTCTGAGTCAGCAAGATGCCTCTGCGCCTCATTCTGCAGCCAGTGGGGGGAGAGGGAAGGACTACGAGCAGGCGAGTGACATGATCCGAGGCACTTTTAGAAGCTGACCTGGCACCCGTGTGGAGGCCGCATCGGAGGGGGTGAGAAGGAGACTCTTCCACTGTAGGTGGCGGCAGAATGGGGTCTTTTCCGAGTTTATTTGAAGGGCACAGGGAGGATTCAATGGGAGCAGGAAGGCTGCAAATCCGACCACGCCTGCAGCTATTCAGCGGTCGACGTCACGCAACACGTTACAGGAACGGCTTGGCAAGAAGTGGTGAGAACCTTTACGTGAGCGAATCTTTAGAAGATCCATTCCAGAAGATGGCAGCGAATCCAGAGAGACGGAACGCAAATCCATATTGCGAGCGGGCCCGAGCGTAGGCTGGGGTTGATGGACGCATCGCCGCCATCTTGTTTGGGGGGCTGGCTTAACAGCTAGGTACACCGGGCTCAACGCTTACCACGGAGGCCACTTTAAATATATGCAGTTCATGGGCCAGGCACGGTGGCGCGTGCCTGTAAGCGGCAGCCTAGGAAGCCATGGCGGAAACCAGGGATCGCGGTTCGAGTCCCGCCTGGGGCCTGTAGCGAGACCTAGTTCCAAAAAAAAAATAGCCGGGCATGGTGGTGCGCACCTGTAATCCCAGCTACCTGGGAAGCTGAGGTTGGGGATCGCTTGAGTCCGTGGTACCCCGGGCAACGAGAGCCTGTGGTTCCACGCACAAAAACAGCGAGACCTAGTCTCAAAAAAAAAAAAAAAAAAAAAACACAAAAAAACCCCCCATGCAGTTCATAGCTGTCAATTATACTTCAAAAATCTCTGAAAATATCTGCTCAGTTTGATTTTCACAAAAGACATGAGTCATCTGAAGAGGATGCCTTTGGGGGTAGAGGAGAGAAGCCACATCAAGCTGGGTAGTACGACCCCCCACCCCCCAAAAAACAGGCCCCTGAATGGAGCCTGGGAATCCGACCACGTAACCAGCATCCCTGGCAATTCTGATTGAGGGGGTCAGTGACCCCCACTATGAAAGATCACGTCAAGGAGTGACCCCCAGCATTACATTTCCTGAACAGGCTTTTAGGTATCACAGGAAACTCAAGGGCAAGGGAGGGAACCACGGCCGAACGTGGCTCTAGGACACTCCCGTGCAGCTGTGGGTTATGGTGGGACTGCACAAAGCAGAAAGAGGCTTCTAGAAAGAACCCCTCTAAACAGTGCAGCGCTTTAGCTTAAGACCTGTGGACATGAGGAACTCCAGGAGTAAGAACACAGAAGCCTGGGGAGACGGGGGCCCTGATGGAGAAGATTTCCGGGAACCCAGTGACCGGGGAGGTTTCAAGGTGTTGACGCCACGAGGAGACTGAATCTCGAAAGTGCTGAAACGCAATCATTCTAAGCCACAGGGTGGTGACTTTTTTTCCTGTACAGGGCCAGATGGCAAACGCTTTCGGCTTTGCAGGGCATATGGGTGCATGACTTCATTCTGCCGTAGCCACAAAGGATCTGTAAGTGGCTGGGTGCGGCTACTTCCAATAAAACTTTATTTACAACAACCCAGTGGGTGGCCTGGCCAGGCTGGCCGAAGTCAAGTCCTCGCAGTCCTCGCAGCCATCGCCATCATCTCCATCATCTCTTCCCTGACGTCCCACACGGGCCAGCACCCGTACAGAAACGGTTTTCAGACCGCAAAAAGATGTGGATTGATCCCACCTGGCCTGACCTTTCACCTCTAGAGTTTCTGGAGGGTGTCAGCGCCATTGCTGGAAATTTCCAGCTAAAGTGAAGCATGATCTTCAGCGACCGCCTCACCCCCCCCTTCCAAATGACTGTCTGACACCCCGAGTGTTCTGCCGAGCACAGAAGCCATCTCAGCTCAGCTTTTAATAAACCTGGGGAGACGTGGGCGGGCGTGGGGCTTGCTGGTTAGTGAACACAGCCAGGGAGTGGGAAGACGCCAGATCCAGCCCAGATCCAGCCGCTGACTCCAGCGGCTCCAGTTAGCGCTAAGGTGGCAAAAGGTTTCAAAGCGAAATGAATTTTAATGAAGTCTCGCTGCAGAGAGCAGAGCAGAGAGGGCTTATGACGGAAGCCGAGCAGATGGCGCTCTTCCTGAAAGACTAAGGATCGCGGCTTCGAGCAATCCAAGTGGGTGTCCCGAAAGCCAGGTGCAGTGCCTGAGGGAAAGTTCCAGATCAATGCCCAGCCCATCGACTTGCTTTTCATCTCTGCATCTCCGAGCTGAGAAAGGGACACAAGACCAAGGGCGGAGGGCGTCTGGTGCCTCAGAGCCGCCACAGAACAGCGCGGACAGTTAGCAAAGGCCGCGCAGCGTCAGCAATAAGCTGGGAACGCGCTCACGGCCCTCCACGCACACTGCTGGTCAAGACTGCAAGTGATCTGCAAAGGAAGTGGTCGCCAGCCCGAGCTCGAAAGCCCTAATGGTCGCGCCCTCTCTTCACCTCCTGGACCCCGAAAGCTTCAAGTCTCTGGAACCACCAGACTCCCCTTGAC
>PVHY01027680.1:5272-16027 GCA_004024945.1 Uropsilus gracilis
AAAAAAAAAAAAAAAAATCAAAAAACCTTGCATTCCCAACACATCGGACCCCAGCAATGGGCTTCTGCTGCCCTATCCTTCTCAAAGACTTTGTCCCAGCAGATAGGGAGAAGAGCTCTGATAAAGTCAGTCTATGGAAGAGCTTTTTCACTTCATTAGGTGCTTACTTTAGGGGGTCCAGGTTTTTCTTACACACTCTGTGCAATAAGGGCAGGTCTCCTATGGCAATGTTTGATGGAAAATTGTCTGCTGGGGGCAGGATCCTCATGGAGGTTATGAATAGAAACTTTTTTTTTTTTGAGACTAGGTCTCACTATTTTTGCCTGTGGAACTGCAGGCTCACGTTGCCCGGGGTACCACAGACTCAAGCTTCTCAAGTAGCTGGGATTATAGGCATGCACTGCCACGCCCAGCTACTTTTTTGGGACTTGGTTTCGCTGTGTTGCCCCAGCAAGGACCCCAGGCAGGACTCGAACCACGATCCCCAGACCCTGCCACGAATCATAAGCTGTCGCTTCCAGGCACATGCCACCATGTCCAGCTGGAAAAAAAAACTTTTTTTTTTTTTTTTGAGACTAGGTCTCGCTATTTTTGCCCGTGGAACCGCAGGCTCTCGTTGCCCGGGGTACCACAGACTCAAGCAATCCCCAGCCTCAACTTCCCGGGTAGCTGGGATTACAGGCGCGCGCCACCACACCCAGCTATTTTTTTTGGAACTAGGTCTCACTATGGGACCCAGGCAGGACTCAAACCGCGATCCCTAGGCCCCGCCGCTTCATAGGCTGAAGCTTACAGGCACAAGCCACCGTGCCTGGCTGGAAAAAATTTTTAAAGGTGAATGACTAACAGTGATCAAATCAAGCTTTAGGAACTGGAAAATAACAGGAAAGAGGAAAAAGAACAGTGTAAAGCAAAAGAAACAGGAGGAAGAGAGAAATCAGAGAGGTGTAATTCCCTGCTTTATAAAGAGCTGGCAACAACAGTTTTCTCACAGTAGGGACACTGTCTATCCCAACTTCTCAATGAGGAATTCAGGCAAGAGACTGGGTTGGCAACCCAGAGACATAGGCACCACACTATGCAACCACTGATGACACCATGTCACGTAGTTGCGGCTCTTTCCCTTTATTTTCTTTTCCCTCTTTTCGGCCTATACCACATGCATAGGAGGCAGCTGCATCTACAACTTTTGATCATTGGCTCTATCTTTTGGAAAATGGGTGGATCAAGGAAAATATGTAGCAAGTTCAGCAGCCATTGTGAGGCCTGAGCAAGACAAGTCACCCACTCAGTACCCGTGCCTCACTTGAAGGGACTGAAGAGCCAGTGCCGGGACAGGTTTTCCATGGAATAGCCTTCCACCCAGTCTGCATCCAGCTTTTTCACACCAGCGATGAAGTACACAATGAAGATCTGCCAACACAGGACACAAAAATGAAAACGAAAAACCCCTTGTTTTCTATGGTCAAAAATAAAACAAGTTCTGCCCTCAGTTCAGGGTCCAAGGAAGAATAGCTGCATTTAGTCATGCATCTCCGATAATGCCCTCAGGTAACAAGTATTTGTCGACCTTCTACCAATGCCAGGCACAGAATTGGGCACCCAGGAAAAAGTCTTGAAGCACAGCTGTTATCCTTTCTCTGGGGAGGATGCTAATCGAACACATGTGAAGCTCTATTCTTTCCACAACAAGGTGAGAGAACTCAGCAGAGGACTTGAGACAATAGAAAAGTCAGCTGAGTTTTTCCAGTAAAGGGGAAATGAGACATAGGAGAATACAGTCTGGCAGTGGGAAGGCCACACGGACAGTGGTTGTCAGGTACCTTCTTTTTCCCTGCAACCCCGTACCTGGCCACGCAGCACAGCATAGTTCCAAAGGGGAACGTGGGCATTCTGCTTACGGGCACTCAGCAGGCCGTCCACAGACCTACACAGAGGAGGTTAAAGTTAAGGAAGGTCTCAATCCAGCCAATCTTTCTTTTCTTTTGAGACTAGGTCTCGCTTTTTTTTTTTTTGAGACTAGGTCTTGCTACTTTTGCACGTGGAACCGCAGGCTCTCGTTGCCCAGGGTACCACAGACTCAAGCTTCCCAGCCTCAGCTTCCCAGGTAGCTGGGATGACAGGCGCGTGCCACCATGCCCAGCTATTTTTTGGAGCTGGGTCTCGCTATGGGCACCAAGCGGGACTCGAACCACGATCCCTAGCCCCGGCCGCTTCATAGGCTGAAGCTTACAGGCACGAGCCACCATGCCTGGCCCAATCTTTCTTTTCAAATATGTTTATCCACCCCAGGATATCGTCCACATCCTCTTCAGTCCTCTGGGTTATGTGGAGGCCCATTAGAAGTCTACAAACTGTGCCGGGCACAGTGGCTCGTGCCTATAAGCTTCAGCCTATGAAGCGGCTGGGGCTAGGGATCCCGGTTCGAGTCCTCCCAGGGGCATGTAGTGAGACCTAGTCCCAAAAAAATAGCTGGGCGTGGTGGCACGCGCCTGTCATCACAGCTACCTGGGAAGCTGAGGCTGGGGATTGCTTGAGTCTGTGGTACCCCGGACAATGTGAGCCTGCAGTTCCACGGGCAAAAATAGCAAGACTTAGTCTCAAAAAAAAGTCTACAAACTGATTTAATGTCATAACAGAAATACTACCAGTAAATGATAACAACAAAAAGTTCCATGTTTATCATTAGTTAGTTAGCAAGTTCGTTTGTCCTAATGAATCAAATCAGGGAAAAGACAGTAATGCCAGAAAATGACTAAAAGGAATGAATTCGAGGGAGTGTTTGTAAAACTAAATACAATATATACATATATAGTGCTTCTTTTTTCAAAGTCAATACTCAAGACAAATTGGCATTTCACAGACCTGGATATCAGGATCCAGCACTAGTCAGTCCCTGCTAACAGCTCACTTTGAGAGAAAACTGATAAATGCAGGAAACTATGACTAGATGTATTCTGGAAGGGAGAAGCAAACCAGGGCTTTAAGAAGACAATGACTGAGCAGAGAAGTTGGAAAAGGGGCAGCTTACTTTTGTGGTCAAGAGCACTGAGTCTGCAGTTAAGAGACCTGGATTCTCACTTGTGCCTATTACCTGCACTGTGACCTTAGACAAATCCTTTACTAGTCTAAGCCTTAGTTTCTTCATCCTCAAAACGGAACAACACTGTAGACATTGTGAAGTTGTTTGCAGGGTTTTGTTAAAAATAGGAAATGTTTGGGAAGCTGAGGCTGGGGACTGCTTGAGTCTGTGGTATCCGGGCAACATGAAGCTGCAGTTCCATAGGCAAAAACAGCGAGACTTAGTCTCAAAAAAAAAAAAAAAAGAAAAGAAAAAAGAAATGTTTGTAGCGTGCCTGGCATGTGGCAAGTCCTTAGTAAGTGAGTGGTATTTTTCTCAAGTGATGTTAAAAAGTCCTAAAAATGAAAGTTCTGTCAGCACCTCTTTACATGATCAGACCTGGCCATTCTGAATGAGTTTAAAGTTTTCCAAAATAGCTATTTATGTGTCTTAACATATGAAACTTGATTAGTGATTGATAAATCACTAACAAATTCAGTGTTTCAGACTGTTTTCCCTAGACCCAACTTACTACATTCATATTGACCTTTCACTTAACAGAAAGAACCCTGAGAGGATCTCTACCCTGCCACTCTATCTCCAAATTCTCTCCACCTCCCCTGGAAGCTGGTCATCTAAGCCAGACGTGGGGGAAAGTTACCTCCTCCCAGGAGAGTGCTGCAAGCAGCCCTGATGGGTTTTCCCTTCTGACATGACTGCCTCATAGCAACATCTACTTCTGGTTCTAACTCTGTCCCTCTGGGGTCATACAGAGAAAGTCTGCTCTCTCTTTCAAATGACCACCCTTGAAGTATCTGAAACCAGCTATATCTGGCTTTAGTCTTCTCTTCTTCTAAGAGGATTACAGGAAGTGGATAGATCAAGGCACCTGGGGAGAATGGAAAGAGTGAAGGCGTGGGAATGAAGCCATTTTTGTTTTTGTTTTTTTGCCATCCCAAGTACCTTAACCTTGCTGAGCCTCCCCCCTCCCAAATCCATCTAAATCATAGCATGGCCTTGCAGTCTACTTTGTGAAGTACGGTCCAAAATATACTTGCTGGAGCAAATTCTAGAACATCAGTGGGCCCCTATCTCTGGTGACTATCTTGACCCAGCCAACCCCTCCCTGCCTTTTCCCCCAATACTCATACCAATAGCGGTTTGCATCCACGAACATCAGCTGAAAGGCCAACAAACCATATAGATAGGAGTGGTTGTTCCATGATGTCTTGTCCAGGAGAAACACATACCAGTAGGGCAGCAGGAAAAACACACAGCTTATCCGGTAGCACAGGCCCAGCATCATGCCCAGTGCCCCTGGAATTGGTGGGGAGAGGGATTAACAGGTCAAAGGGTCACTTACAGGCCCAGATCCTCTGGGACAGGCTATGCATGGATTAAAAAAGTCATCATACATTTTATAGTTTCATAAGCCTAAATGAAAAGTAAATACTATTTTAATATTTTAAAAGTTATAGAGTCACAGCTCAGATGGCACATAGATCAGCAGAATGAAATGAGTCACAGGAGAAATGAAATGAAGCACAACACCTTGGTCATTCACTAGGCTGGGCATGGTGGTGCATGCCTGTTAGAGGCAGCCTAGGAAGCAACGGCCAGGGCCAGGGATCACGGTTCGAGTCCTGCTGGGGGCACATAATGAGACCTAGTTCCAAAACAATATAGCTGGGCATGGTGGCACACACTTGTAATCCCAGCTACCTGGAAAGCTGAAGCTGGGGATTCTTGAGTCCGTGGTACCCCAGGCAAAGTAAGCCTGCGGTTCCACAGGCAAAAATAGCGAGACCTAGTCTCAGGAAAAAAAAAGAAAAAAAAAAAAACTTTGACCATTCACCAACATGCTCTATATTTTGGTGTTTTAGGCAAAACACAGTGTATGTTGTTTCCCTCACCCAAAAACATGATGGTATAGACAAGATACATCCAGTCAAGTGGCAGAGGCTGCAGAGCATCCAGCAAGGGGAAGCGGCACACATCCAATCCGTCCAGGTATCTTCTGTCCAGGGAGCTGAGGCCCCGCTCCTGGGGAATGTCCAGCACCATCAGTAGCCCTGGGAAGGCAGTGGGAAGGGGACCAATAGGCCTCAGCAAAGGAATCCTCAAGACATCGTCCAGTATACCCAGCTCCAGGGTCATGCTTCTTTCCTAACCTTGGCTCTGTCATTTACCCAGTTGTGTGACCTCAGCCATTCACTATACCTCACTGAATTAATTCTCTATTTGTGAAAGGGGGCTTATAATACTTCAAGGCCAAAAACAGAAAGGAAAGAAGTGTGCAAAACACTATACGAGCGATTGGGGGTTTGATAATTATTTACAAAGATCAGTTTACTTGACTACAGATAGTGCCTCTACCTTTCTCACTTCCTGGCACACCCAGAAAATAGCAGTATTTGGCAAACACAATGGGGTAAATAGAAAAGACTACTTGGGTCAGGAAGTCAGTTCTAATTAAGTCAACCTGAGGGTATTCACATCTTAGGCTGGTTAATTATTTGCTAGGAGAGGCTCTCCTGTTCATCATAGGTCATTTAGTAGCATCCCTGGCTCCTACACAGATGTCATTGGCTACCTATCCCTTCTCTCCCCAGTTGTGACAAATAAAAATGTCCTGCCAAATATCTCCCAGGGAAGATTGCACCTGGTTGAGAACCACTTGACTAAGGGGATTTTACTCTCTCATATTTACTATCTCATATATAACATATTTGCTACCCACACCAAACACACACCATGTGACCTCTGAGTTAGGAAGCTCTGTGTTAAGAGGTAACTGCCAATGTGTGCCCTTTTACCCCCTGCTGTTTCTCTGAAATCGAGTCCTTATCATAGTTACTGGGCAACTTCATGCCTCAAGCCAAATGGGTCCCTGTTCCTCTGCCCCTATAATTCCTTCAGCCCCAAATCAAAGCATGTCTGGTGTCCAGACCCAAATAGGAGACAAAGCTGGATTTGATCCTAAACACAAAGATCTCTTTCATGATATGGATTACCTTCAATTCTGAGGAAAAAAGAGGTAAATCCAGTAAGTTAGTAACCAAGGAATGGGCATAGAGCTAATATTCTCTCACCTCCAATCACACTGGTACATCCAGAAGCTGAACTTACCAAAGAGAAAACGGAAGACAGCTAGACTTGCAGGATCTGTTGGTCGATTCAGCAAGGTTACTAGCTTCCCCCAGCTGGACAAATCTGTCCACTCAAATCCCAGGAGTTTCCCCATTCTGCTGCCTTGCCTGAATCCTGGGGTCTGTACAGCCTTTCCTTTCTGTACTTTATCTGCAAGGAATAAATGGAGACAGTGTGCACGTTCACACCAGTGGGTGTGGGGATGCTTTAAAATAGGTTCCTCCCCAAACCACAGAAATCACAGCTCCAGTATTCCAGGACTTCTGCCACCCTGGTTCTCTGATCTATCACTACAGGAAATACCCCGGCAAGGAAGCCCTCCTCCGGGATCCTCCAAAGCGCCAGAACCATGTTAGAGTACATTCCCCTCACCACAAATCGCCCCCCGATTGCCACCATCACCCCGAAGCTGCAGGCTGCAATCTCTCCTTCCCCGAGTCCCGCGGGGCGTCCCTCCCGCCCCCTCCACCTGGAGACCCGAGACCCTCTCTCTGGCGCAGCGCGGGCTGGGAGTCTACCTGCAGCCCGCGACGCCCGCGCGGACCTGGACCGGGCGGACTCCGCCATGGCCCTGCAGGTAGCCCGGCCACGGCAGCAGCGTCCCGGCCGCGGCGTCCCGCCCCCCACACGTCAGCACCCGCCGGAAAGCGCAGCGACAGTCGCCGTGAAGGGCGGTGCTGGGCTCTCCGCTTGGCGACAGAGGGCGGAGCGCGGAGAGTCTCCACTAACTCGGTGACCTGGGGTGGAGTGAGGACGCTTCCGGATCCACCTCTCTCTAATGGCACCACCTCCACTTTCCCGGGCACTATCAACCCTGGGAAGGCATCCCTTTCACTTCCCTGGGACCCTCCCCGCCTCCATTTGACCCCTTCAAGTAGTAGTGTCACCACATGGTGCTCTGTGAGGGGGCCGGTGAGGGCGCAAAGGTCAGACTCTGCCCCCGGGTGCTGGTTCGCCCTGGTGAAGACGCACTTGGAGCTGGGTGCCTTGGCCCAGAAAGGATGTGCCAGTTCCTTCATTCTCTCTTCCAGTACTGTCAAGAACCACAACTGCGGACTGATATGATGTGAAATATATATATATATAAATTTTAAAAAAGAAGAGCCGGGCACGGTGGCTCGTGCTTGTAAGCTTCAGCCTATGAAGCGGCCGGGGCTAGGGATCGCGGTTCGAGTCCCGCCTGGGACTGTAGCGAGACCTAGTTCCACAAAATAGCTGGGCGTGGTGGTGCGCGCCTGTCATCCCAGCTACCTGGGAAGCTGAGGCTGGGGATTGCTTGAGTCTGTGGTACCCCGGGCAACAAGAGCCTGCGGTTCCACAGGCAAAAATAGCAAGACCTAGTCTCAAAAATAAATAAATAAATAAATAAATAAATGAATAAATGAATGAATGAATAAATGAATAAAATTAAAAAATAAAATAAAAAAAGAAGAACCACAACTGTGAAAAGCTGAGGGAACAGGGGCTCCCAGAACTATCCCCTACAGAGGGGATGGAGAATAGAGGCAGTGAGTAGTGTGGGGTCAATCAGGGGAGATTCTTAGAGAGGTTAATCTTGAACGGAGCTATAATATCTAATTCTCTACCCTTTGATTGGCCAGCAGGATAAGAGGAAAACTTCGCAGAGCAGAGATTATCACATTTTTGTGTTTGTTTCAGAACCCTTTACAGTGCTAGAAATTATGGAGAGCCCTAGAGAGGTTTTGTTTGAGTGGTACATATTTCCGTATATACAGCATTGTGAATTTACACTGAGAAATACTTAAAATATGTGTTGATTCACTAAAAAGAAAAAGTAAATTTATTATATGTCTATATAAGTGACATTTTTATGAAAAAAGTAAATTTTACACCAAAAAAAAACGACCAAGTATAATTTTACATACTTAATTGAAGACAGCTGGATTCTCATAACTACTTCTGTATCCCACCTATTGCGAAATAAAGGAAATATGACCTTGCAAATATGTAGTTGAAAAAGAGGGAAAAAAATTTTTTTGAGACTAGGTCTCGCTGTGTTGCCCCAAGCCGGACTCAAACCGAGATCACTAGCTCCAGCCTCTTCATAGGCTGCCGCTTACAGGCATGCGCTACCATGCCTGGCCTAAGTCTTGCAATTTTTGCCCATGGACCCGCAGGTTCATGTTGCCCAGGGTACCACAGACTCAAGCAATCCCCAGCCTCAGCTTCCCAGGTAGCTGGGATTACAGGCACGCACCACCACGCCCAGCTATATATTTTTTGGAACTTGGTCTCGCTACGTTGCCCTGGGAGACACTCGAACCACGATCCCTGGCCCCAGCTGTGGCTTCCTAGGCTGCCACTTACAGGCATGCGCCATCATGCCCAGCCTATGAGAAAAGTATTTTAATAGCCTTTTAAGCTAATTATGAATATTCTTCTTTGATACCACACAGAAACCTACAAGTGCCAACTTTTTAAGGGTTACTTGGTTTTAAAATCTGAATCCAGATCAATGAATATTACGCTTTATTTTATTTTAATTAATTTATTTAGAGACTAGGCCGCACTATGTTGCCCAGGGTAGTCTTGAACCAGTGGACTCAAGTGATTCCTAGCCTCTGCTTCTCAAATAGCTGGGATTATAGGTGTGCACCATTATGCTTTATTACATTTAAATCATGCTATATCTTACACTACCCACTACGAATGGATCTTTTATTTTTTTATCATTTTTTGAATGGATTTTTTATTTATGAATAATTTTGTAAAACCATATATACAGCCATTTGGAAAGCATTTGTTTTCCAGCTCTTTCCTCTGCAGAGTCTTTTAAATGTTGGGAAGCTGTCACACTCAAACTCTAACTGACAGATACAAGTTTCCCAAATTTGTAATTTTCACTTGAGAGTTGAAATGTTATCATTGGCAACAAATTTTGCCTCTTGTTTTCCTTGAAAGAATCATCTTTCAAGGCTGGGCACGGTGGCTTGTGCCGGTAAGCTTCAGCCTATGAAGCGGCCGGGGCTAGGGATCGCAGTTCGAGTCCCGCCTAAGGCCAGTAGCGAAACCTAGTTCCAAAAAAATAACTGGGCGTGGTGGCGCACACCTGTAATCCCAGCTACCTGGGAAGCTGGGCTGGGGATTGCTTGAGTCTGTGGTACCCTGGGCAACGAGAGTCTGGGGTTCCACGGGCAAAAATAGCAAGACCTGTCTCAAAAAAAAAAAAAAAAATTAAAGGAACCATCTTTCAGGGCTGGGCGTGGTGGTGTGTGCCTTTAGTCCCAGCCCAGGGATGGAGGCCAAGGCTAGGCAAGATAGCAAGACCTAGTCTCAAAAAATAGCTGGGCATGATGGCATGCGCCTGTAGTCTCAGCTACCTGGGAGGCTGAGACTGGGGATCACTTGAGTCTGTGGTATCAGGACAACCCTGGACAACATAGTGAGACCTAGTCTCAAAAAAAAAAAAAAAAAGATAGAAAAGACAAACATGTAGCATCTTATTTCATTGGGGGAATTACCATTTAACAGTGAGATCACTATTAGAATGGTTGAAATCCAAACCAATCCCAACTGACAAATGCTGACTTTCCTGACTCAGCACCTCTCCGTCCCATGATTTTAACTTTTGGCAAGAGTTTCAGCAAGAGAAAAAACATGGTAGAGATCAGAAAAGGAAGAAGTTAACTTAGGTGGGGAAGTTCTGAGGGTTTCATGGAAGCTGTGTCTTCAATATGAATAGTCTTTCCAGCTGGGCACAGTGGCTTGTGCTTGTAAGCTTCAGCCTATGAAGTGGCGGGGGCTAGGGATAGCGGTTCGAGTCCCGCCTGGGGCCCGTAGCAAGACCTAGTTCCAAAAAAATAGCTGGGCGTGGTGGTGCACGCATGTAATCCCAGCTACCTGGGAAGCTGAGACTGGGAACTGCTTGAGTTTGTGGTACCCCAGGCAACAAGAGCCTGGAGTTTCACCAGCAAAAATAGCGAGACCTAGTCTTAAAATATATATATATATATATATATATATATATATATATGATAGGGTGCGCCCCCCCCCCATTGTCTCCTGTTTAAGATTGCAGATTTCAAGGACAGGTAATGTTAAAATGGGGGAATGACCTTAGCTGGAATTTCCCTTCAGGGGGATGGAGGGGGAAGAAAAAGGTGAAATAGTCAAGGTGAAACAGATTTCCTGGAAGGCGGGAAATCAGGGTATATAGGGTGTGCAAACAAAGAGAGGGATTGGAGGGGATGCAGATTCGAATATGGAGACTGGATAGAGAGAGAGGTTCAGTGGAGGAGAGATGGGAATCGGCCATCTTGTAAAGATGTGAGCCATGTGAGCTTGGCCATGTGGCCACCGAGGGCCTGCAACAACCCTCGGCTGCCCCAGGCTGGCAGCATGTGTGCTGAAAGCAGTTAAGGAGTTTGCAGATTTGAACTCCGTGTTGGAGTTTGCTTTGCTGAGTTTGATTTGTGTCCAAAAGAGGCCGTGCAAAAGTTAGGCCTGAGAAGAAAGTGAACTTGGCTGGTTTGGCACCGTGGAGTTTCTGCTACCTGAAGGTGACAAGGAGAAGACAGCGTAGA